>JAWPHD010011964.1:0-79417 GCA_037043455.1 Cyrtodaria siliqua
GCCGCCTCATTGTCGACCCAAGTTATTCAAAAATCCCACAATGCATGACAAAGTTAGTCCGGACAAAAAAATGACAGACGGACAGACAGACGGACGGTCCGTTCCGGATACCTTCGAGATTCCAATTTTATATTTGCTTTTAAATATTTTAATCTGTAGTTCGGTGATTCTTCTGTAAATAAATGTACATGTCTGCATTATTCTTCTTGTCAAGCTTTGAAGTCTGTACTTATTTTCTCTGCAGTTTCTGTTCAATTCCCGACATACTGAAACAGTTACATGTAACACCGTTCTATAATATAATAACTGATTGTGTTATATTTCGTAAGACGATTACCCCGTTAAAGAATGGTCATTTTAGAAATGTTCCCATTATAGGAAACCACGAGATCAACTTTAGAAGAAAAACTATTTTCTTTTCTTCGTTTTCAAACTTTCATCTCACAACACTTTCTGTACCGTAAAACCTTTTTTCATCTGTTACATGTGAATGCAATATATTTTTAATCTTTAATTTAAGCACTACATAAACATGATTTTCCGAAAATAAAAGCAAGAAAATAGACAAAAAAACAAAGTATCCATTATCACCCATTTTCAAACTATTCCATTAAATATAGTATATTCGCTATAATACAGATGCATAATGGCTATATTCAGCATGCCCCTTTAATGTTTCCTTTTTTCATACCAATTGACTTTTAAATTCCATTTGATCTATCGCTGTATACACTAAATTGGCCTGACAAATTCATCTATTATTGAAATTGCCCATAAATACATTTTAGCAAGTAGAATATAGTTTCTATATTGTCGATGTCGATGTGTGGCTTATGTATCAGTAGTGTTATTACTTACTGGTCCTTTCGGATCATCAAGCCCAGTAGTTGTGGCTGTAACGTATCAGTAGTGTTATTACTTACTGGTCCTTAAGATCATCAAGCCCAGTAGTTGTGGCTGTAACGTATCAGTAGTGTTATTACTTACTCGTCCTTTGGGATCATCAAGCCCAGTAGTTGTGGCTGTAACGTATCAGTAGTGTTATTACTTACTGGTCCTTTGGATCATCAAGCCCAGTAGTTGTGGCTGTAACGTATCAGTAGTGTTATTACTTACTGGTCCTTTGGGATCATCAAGCCCAGTAATTGTGGCTGTAACGTATCAGTAGTGTTATTACTTACTGGTCCCTTGGGATCATCAAGCCCAGTAGTTGTGGCTGTAACGTATCAGTAGTGTTATTACTTACTGGTCCTTTGGGATCATCAAACCCAGTAGTTGTGGCTGTAACGTATCAGTAGTTATAACTCACTGGTCCTTTGGGATCTTCAAGCCCAGTAGTTGTGGCTGTAACGTATCAGTAGTGTTATTGCTTACTGGTCCTTTGGGATCATCAAGCCCAGTAGTTGTGGCTGTAACGTATCAGTAGTGTTATGACTTACTGGTCCTTTGGGATCATCAAGCCCAGTAGTTGTGGCTGTAACGTATCAGTAGTGTTATTACTTACTGGTCCTTTGGGATCATCAAGCCCAGTAGATGTGGCTGTAACGTATCAGTAGTGTTATTACTTACTGGTCCTTGGGATCATCAAGCCCAGTAGTTGTGGCTGTAACGTATCAGTAGTGTTATTATTTACTGGTCCTTTGGGATCATCAAGCCCAGTAGATGTGGCTGTAACGTATCAGTAGTGTTATTACTTACTGGTCCTTTGGGATCATCAAGCACAGTAGTTGTGGCTGTAACGTATCAGTAGTGTTATTACTTACTGGTCCTTTGGGATCATCAAGCCCAGTAGATGTGGCTGTAACGTATCAGTAGTGTTACTTACTGGTCCTTTGGGATCATCAAGCCCAGTAGATGTGGCTGTAACGTATCAGTAGTGTTATAACTTACTGGTCCTTGGGATCATCAAGCCCAGTAGTTGTGGCTGTAACGTATCAGTAGTGTTATTACTTACTGGTCCTTTGGAATCATCAAGCCCAGTAGATGTGGCTGTAACGTATCAGTAGTGTTATTACTTACTGGTCCTTTGGGATCATCAAGCACAGTAGTTGTGGCTGTAACGTATCAGTAGTGTTATTACTTACTGGTCCTTTGGGATCATCAAGCCCAGTAGATGTGGCTGTAACGTATCAGTAGTGTTATTACTTACTGGTCCTTTGGGATCATCAAGCCCAGTAGATGTGGCTGTAACGTATCAGTAGTGTTATTACTTACTGGTCCTTTGGGATCATCAAGCACAGTAGTTGTGGCTGTAACGTATCAGTAGTGTTATAACTTACTGGTCCTTGGGATCATCAAGCCCAGTAGTTGTGGCTGTAACGTATCAGTAGTGTTATTACTTACTGGTCCTTTGGGATCATCAAGCCCAGTAGATGTGGCTGTAACGTATCAGTAGTGTTGTTACTTACTGGTCCTTGGGATCATCAAGCCCAGTAATTGTGGCTGTAACGTATCAGTAGTGTTATTACTTACTGGTCCTTTGGGATCATCAAGCCCAGTAGTTGTGGCTGTAACGTGTCAGTAGTGTTATTACTTACTGGTCCTTTGGGATCATCAAGCCCAGTAGTTGTGGCTGTAACGTATCAGTAGTGTTATTACTTACTGGTCCTTTTGGATCATCAAGCCCAGTAGTTGTGGCTGTAACGTATCAGTAGTGTTATTACTTACTGGTCCTTTGGGATCATCAAGCCCAGTAGTTGTGGCTGTAACGTATCAGTAATGTTATTACTTACTGGTCCTTTGGGATCAGCAAGCCCAGTAGTTGTGGCTGTAACGTATCAGTAGTGTTATTACTTACTGGTCCTTTGGGATCATCAACCCCAGTAGTTGTGGCTGTAACGTATCAGTAGTTATAACTTACTGGTCCTTTGGGATCATCAAGCCCAGTAGTTGTGGCTGTAACGTATCAGTAGTGTTATTGCTTACTGGTCCTTTGGGATCATCAAGCCCAGTAGTTGTGGCTGTAACGTATCAGTAGTGTTATTACTTACTGGTCCTTTGGGATCATCAAGCCCAGTAGTTGTGGCTGTAACGTATCAGTAGTGTTATTACTTACTGGTCCTTTGGGATCATCAAGCACAGTAGTTGTGGCTGTAACGTATCAGTAGTGTTATTACTTACTGGTCCTTTGGGATCATCAAGCCTAGTAGATGTGGCTGGAAGGTATCAGTAGTGTTATTACTTACTGGTCCTTGGGATCATCAAGCCCAGTAGTTGTGGCTGTAACGTATCAGTAGTGTTATTACTTACTGGTCCTTGGGATCATCAAGCCCAGTAGTTGTGGCTGTAACGTATCAGTAGTATTCTTACTTACTGGTCCTTTGGGATCATCAAGCCCAGTAGTTGTGGCTGTAACGTATCAGTAGTGTTATTACTTACTGGTTCTTTGGGATCATCAAGCCCAGTAGTTGTGGCTGTAACGTATCAGTAGTGTTATTACTTACTGGTCCTTTGGGATCATCAAGCCCAGTAGTTGTGGCTGTAACGTATCAGTAGTGTTATTACTTACTGGTCCTTTGGGATCATCAAGCCCAGTTGATGTGGCTGTAACGTATCAGAAGTGTTATTACTTACTGGTCCTTTGGGATCATCAAGCCCAGTAGTTGTGGCTGTAACGTATCAGTAGTGTTATTACTTACTGGTCCTTTGGGATCATCAAGCTCAGTTGATGTGGCTGTAACGTATCAGTAGTGTTATTACTTACTGGTCCTTGGGATCATCAAGCCCAGTAGTTGTGTCTGTAACGTATCAGTAGTGTTATTACTTACTGGTCCTTGGGATCATCAAGCCCAGTAGTTGTGGCTGTAACGTATCAGTAGTGTTATTACTTACTGGTCCTTGGGATCATCAAGCCCAGTAGTTGTGGCTGTAACGTATCAGTAGTGTTATTACTTACTGGTCCTTTGGGATCATCAAGCCCAGTAGTTGTGGCTGTAACGTATCAGTAGTTATAACTTACTGGTCCTTTGGGATCATCAAGCCCAGTAGTTGTGGCTGTAACGTATCAGTAGTTATAACTTACTGGTCCTTTGGGATCATCAAGCCCAGTAGTTGTGGCTGTAACGTATCAGTAGTGTTATTACTTACTGGTCCTTTGGGATCATCAAGCCCAGTAGTTGTGGCTGTAACGTATCAGTAGTGTTATTACTTACTGGTCCTTTTGGATCATCAAGCCCAGTAGTTGTGGCTGTAACGTATCAGTAGTTATAACTTACTGGTCCTTTGGGATCATCAAGCCCAGTAGTTGTGGCTGTAACGTATCAGTAGTGTTATTACTTACTGGTCCTTTGGGATCATCAAGCCCAGTAGTTGTGGCTGTAACGTATCAGTAGTTATAACTTACTGGTCCTTTGGGATCATCAAGCCCAGTAGTTGTGGCTGTAACGTATCAGTAGTTATAACTTACTGGTCCTTTGGGATCATCAAGCCCAGTAGTTGTGGCTGTAACGTATCAGTAGTGTTATTACTTACTGGTCCTTTGGGATCATCAAGCTCAGTAGTTGTGGCTGTAACGTATCAGTAGTGTTATTACTTACTGGTCCTTTTGGATCATCAAGCCCAGTAGTTGTGGCTGTAACGTATCAGTAGTGTTATTACTTACTGGTCCTTAAGATCATCAAGCCCAGTAGTTGTAGCTGTAACGTATCAGTAGTGTTATTACTTACTGGTCCTTGGGATCATCAAGCCCAGTAGTTGTGGCTGTAACGTATCAGTAGTGTTATTACTTACTAGTCCTTGGGATCATCAAGCACAGTAGTTGTGGCTGTAACGTATCAGTAGTGTTATTACTTACTGGTCCTTTGGGATCATCAAGCCCAGTAGTTGTGGCTGTAACGTATCAGTAGTGTTATTACTTACTGGTCCTTGGGATCATCAATCCCAGTAGTTGTGGCTGTAATGTATCAGTAGTGTTATTACTTACTGGTCCTTTGGGATCATCAATCCCAGTAGTTGTGGCTGTAACGTATCAGTAGTGTTATTACTTACTGGTCCTTTGGGATCATCAAGCCCAGTAGTTGTGGCTGTAACGTATCAGTAGTGTTATTACTTACTGGTCCTTTGGGATCATCAAACCCAGTAGTTGTGGCTGTAACGTATCAGTAGTGTTATTACTTACTGGTCCTTGGGATCATCAAGCCCAGTAGTTGTGGCTGTAACGTATCAGTAGTGTTATTACTTACTGGTCCTTGGGATCATCAATCCCAGTAGTTGTGGCTGTAACGTATCAGTAGTGTTATTACTTACTGGTCCTTGGGATCATCAAGCCCAGTAGTTGTGGCTGTAACGTATCAGTAGTGTTATTACTTACTGGTCCTTTGGGATCATCAAGCCCAGTAGTTGTGGCTGTAACGTATCAGTAGTGTTATTACTTACTGGTCCTTTTGGATCATCAAGCCCAGTAGTTGTGGCTGTAACGTATCAGTAGTGTTATTACTTACTGGTCCTTTGGGATTATCAAGCCCAGTAGTTGTGGCTGTAACGTATCAGTAGTTATAACTTACTGGTCCTTTGGGATCATCAAGCCCAGTAGTTGTGGCTGTAATGTATCAGTAGTGTTATTACTTACTAGTCCTTTGGGATTATCAAGCCCAGTAGTTGTGGCTGTAACGTATCAGTAGTGTTATTACTTACTGGTCCTTTTGGATCATCAAGCCCAGTAGTTGTGGCTGTAACGTATCAGTAGTGTTATTACTTACTGGTCCTTTGGGATTATATATCAAGCCCAGTAGTTGTGGCTGTAACGTATCAGTAGTGTTATTACTTACTAGTCCTTTGGGATCATCAAGCCCAGTAGTTGTGGCTGTAACGTATCAGTAGTGTTATTACTTACTAGTCCTTTGGGATCATCAAGCCCAGTAGTTGTGGCTGTAACGTATCAGTAGTTATAACTTACTGGTCCTTTGGGATCATCAAGCCCAGTAGTTGTGGCTGTAATGTATCAGTAGTGTTATTACTTACTAGTCCTTTGGGATCATCAAGCCCAGTAGTTGTGGCTGTAACGTATCAGTAGTGTTATTACTTACTGGTCCTTTGGGATCATCAAGCCCAGTAGTTGTGGCTGTAATGTATCAGTAGTGTTATTACTTACTGGTCCTTTGGGATCATCAAGCCCAGTAGTTGTGGCTGTAACGTATCAGTAGTGTTATTACTTACTAGTCCTTTGGGATCATCAAACCCAGTAGTTGTGGCTGTAACGTATCATTAGTTTTATTACTTACTGGTCCTTTGGGGTTATCAAGCCCAGTAGTTGTGGCTGTAACGTATCAGTAGTGTTATTACTTACTGGTCCTTTTGGATCATCAAGCCCAGTAGATGTGGCTGTAACGTATCAGTAGTGTTATTACTTACTGGTCCTTTTGGATCATCTATCCCAATAGTTGTGGCTGTAACGTAGAATACCACTGAAGCCGTGCTACTGGGCATGATAGGTGTTACAAGATAAATTACCTTTCAGTACACTTAATAAACAGAGTCTGCTACATTTCTCTTTTGTATTCGTTTACAATATTAAATCTTCGCAATGAGTAATTTCCAGAGTGTCACAGATTCCAAATTACTTCTACATCATTATTTAGCAGTTTAACTTTCAATCTCTTTTAATATTTTCGAATATTTGTTTTATCACTTAGTGTTTTAATTTCCTTCATTAGTCTCTGAATAGTTTCTTAGCGGATTTTGTTCTCATACATGTAGTTTATCAGTTATGTAAATATTATCCATTCAAAATGAGATATAAAAATGGACATCTTTAAAAACATTTAGCTTTCTTTGCAATCCTTTCATTTGTTTATATTACATTTGTATTATATGTCATTTCTGTAATAAATTATACAGTTAATCAAAAATACTCGGTATGTTCCGTTAGTTTTTCTTCATAATAAGTATTTGCATTTTTACAATCGTTTATATTAGTTAATTTAATATGTTCAAAGCAAATTGTTTTGCATGTTACTTATTGTTGAT
Organism: Cyrtodaria siliqua; assembly: GCA_037043455.1. Classification (NCBI taxonomy): domain Eukaryota; kingdom Metazoa; phylum Mollusca; class Bivalvia; order Adapedonta; family Hiatellidae; genus Cyrtodaria; species Cyrtodaria siliqua. The sequence continues at coordinate 6,964 of JAWPHD010011964.1, forward strand.
AACATATCCTCAATGACAAATTAAAATAATGGTAGCACTACAATGAAAAATTAAAAACACAAAAATGTATTTAATTATGTGCAAGCAGATTCAATGTCGAAATTGTACTGGATTAATAAATAGCTGCTACTTGTAATGCTTGATACAAACTTCAATTGCGGTGTGTCCCTTAATCATTTATGTAAAACTATTATCCGTGTAAATCAATATTCCCGTAGAAAGGACATTTTGCTTTTTTCGTTACAATTCTTCTATTTTATTCTCCTTTTGCCCCTTTTTCAAAAGGAGAAAAATGCTTTGATAGGAATCACGTCGTTCCTAACGTCCCGTCGCGTAACACATTTTTGTGGCGTCGCGTCCCGTCTTATAACACATTTTTATTACGTGCATTCCTCAAACCATTTTGAATGGGTTGTTCCCAAACTTTATATACCCATAACAACTGATAACTTTATGTCCCTCTATATCACTCATTGTTGATTGCCCAAATTATTACAGAATTATGGCCCTTTGTTTGACTTAAAATTTAAGCGGGATATTCGTCACCTTCAATGATAGTTCTAGTTTATATTACATCTGTATTATCTCTAAAATGCATTATATATTTAAACAAACATAATTAACAGCATTGGTTGTTTGACCGGAAAAACGGAAAGAGAACGCATGCATCCGCTACAGAAACATACCATGTTTGAACGTAGATATAAAAACAGAAAAAGTAGCATACAAGGTCGACAGTCAGCCACAAACACACACAGAAACAAAGAACAACTTTAAAGATGAATAAAAGGCAAGATAAGACATCACAAACACCAAAGGGTTGATAATAGGGCTTCCGCCGTGGATCGGTCAGTGGCAAAAAAAATCACTATTACCCCATTGTCATCCCAATAAACGGGACTTCAAATAAAGATAACTTACAACATTACTGTCTACGAAATGTTATAAACTGACTGAGAAATGATTTCTCTTGACAAATATGTTTTTGCCATGCATACTAATTATTGTTATGAAATACTTGTAGGTATATGTCCAGCTGATTCGGTGGAATATTTAATAAGGGTATTTTCACCGATCTCCGATAATTAATGGGTAATGCGATAGCGATTACATAAAATCACATTTACGACCATTAAACGGTCGATATATCGTCTCATATTGTAAAACTGCTGACCATTTAACGCTTTATTTATAGGCTTTATTTATAGACTATGTGTTGGAATGAGACGTTTAATGTCGCTACTATACACAATGAAGAACTGTTTCTAAAACAATTTACACACTCCGGTCGTATAATTGGAAACAGCGGGAGAAACACATGTATCAGTTAGAGTAGTACCATCTGTTGTCAACAAGTGTCATCGACTTAAGATTATATCAGATTATAGAAGCGCATTCAAGTATATGTCTGCTTTATACGGAGTCGACCTCATCAATTATTAACAGATAAATGGTAAATCATTTATCAATATTCATTCCAGTCTTTGCTTTCTGTCGTAAAAGCGTTATGTGAGCATTATGTGAAGCTGCAGATTCTGTTGTAAAGATGTCAATATTATCAGCTATATCATAAAAATATATCATCATGCACAATTAGTATTCTAAATGCGAGAGTATCCGATTGTCTTGGACGTCATGTTATTTTACTGACAATGGTGAAGATTTCATGGACTAAATTCTAGCAAATTTCAATATGAACCATAGACAACTCATCTTTGTTAAACTTGTTAAAAAGTTTATCAAAAGAGGTTATGACCCTATCATTTTGCAACGTACTGCATGCTTGGTGGTGGACCCTTTTACAGTTCGCCACTATGCTTTCCTCTTTAATTGTACGATGACCGGACAGGCTGTGGACCCTGTGATGACGCCTACCTAAAGCCCATTGGGACGGTGGCATTTGATGTTTGTCCATGATCTTTCTTGTCGTGCCCTTAATGGTTTATTCTCTTACTGCTCTGGCTTCTGCAAAGTCATTGAGTACCTTCATTGTGGCTTTCTAGGCTATCGTTTTTTTGTATTATATTTACACGAGCATATTTGTGTTTTACTTATATTGCCTATTGATGCTGCCTTGTTGGTTAGAGATTAGATCATGGCGGGGATTTCTTTATTTACACTGTCCTGTTTTAATGGGATGACAGTAGGGTAAGTGTGAGGTTTGGTGCACCCTGGAACCGGTTTAAACCCCCAGTGGCCTACTTTGCCACTGACCGTTCCAAGGCGGTAGCCCTATTGTCAACCCTTTTGTGTTTGTGATGTCGTTTGCATTTTTTATTACTTTTGTCTTTTCGTTTGTCTGTTTGCGTGTTTGTTGTTGTGTTTTGTGGTTGACTGTCGTCTTTGAATGCTGCTTTCCCTGTCCGATATTTTTATCCTTTTTTTTTGGACTGTAGAAAAACTGAAGTTTAATCATTCATTTATCATCGCAACACAATAGTATTCACAAATATAATAATTCACAGAATACATGTATAGATCTGCCATTATTTTAATTTTAGACTTACAAGAGACGACGCAATATAAAATATGCATATTACGTTTTACAATGTTAAAATATTAACAATTGACCATGAACCTATTGCCACGGACGTGTCTTCTGACCAAAACATAGCCACAGAAGTAGGTCCAGTGGATGGGAGTAGGTTAAACATGGTTTAAATCCCTAGCAGCCCTTTAGCCACTGACCGTTCCGAGGCGGTAAACCTATTTCCAACACGTTTATGTTTGTGATTTCACATGTTTTGTTTCTAGCTGACTGTGGCCATTTCCTGTTCTACTTTTATATGAAACATGAATGTAAACCATTCTATCTAGAAGTACATTACTAATTGTGATACTCCTATATAAGTATACACCTTTGGAATGCTAATTTACGACATTGACGCATTTAAAGACTGTTCGTCTGCATGCATAGCATAGTAGCATAGTGTTTGCTTATTATTTAGCAGCATATTTTGTCGAGTCATTCGTCGTTTCATTGAGCGTGACTCATTTTGATTTAGGATGACACTGAGTGAACGAACGTGGGCTGAACTGGTTATGATGGTGTTTCATTCATTTGAACAAATATGCTCTAAAACTGAGATATGTTCAATTACAAATATTGGAAAAACGTTAAATTACAAATATTGGAAAGCGACAGTTTGTTTATCTTGTAGACACACTGCATAAACATCATTATTTAAGAAAAGAAAATATTTCCAGGGGGTTTAGATTGTCCCAAATCAATACCTGATGGGCAAGACTTGAAGATCATATTTATGTATTTTATACTCACATTTTCGAAAGATTGAAAATAAGACATACAAATTCTCACAACTTTCATTGTATGTTCATCTTTCAGCAGCAAACAAAGAAAATATACAGTTTTATCGTGTTTTTAACAATTTCATTTTTTTTTTGTTTAAACGTAACGTTGCTTTAAACTAACCTAATCGTTGTTTTGGATGTTTTCCGACTTTAAACACCGTTTAGAATGACGTCCTAACGGTTAAAGGACATAACGTCAGAGATCTTGATAGTTTTTTAAAAATTCCATCAGCATTGAGTATTATAATAAACTATGTTAGATTTACACTCCGAAACAGAGATTGACCCATTTTAAGAGATTCAGAGTTTTATCACATAAATGGACATAGAGGATCTTGCATCTGAATTGTTAACAGAGTTGTTAAACGTGATATGATGATAGATCAGATAATCTTTGGTTAGGAGTATGTTCAGTTCAATGTTTCTAGTAACCCTTTCATTATTCACTCAAATAACAAAATAATTAATATTAACCCATTCTCTATTCAGTCATGCCTTGATATTAGATCATGGCGGGGATTTCTTTATTTACACTTTCCTGTTTTAATGGGATGACAGTAGGGTAAGTGTGAGGTTTGGTGCACCCTAGAACCGGTTTAAACCCTCAGTGGCCTACTTTGCCACTGACCGTTCCAAAGCGGTAGCCCTATTGCATGTATTGTCAGCCCATTTGTGTTGTGATGTCGTTTGCATTTAATATAACTGTTGCCTTCTTGTTTGTCTGTTGCGTGTTTGTTTCTGTGTTTTGTGGTTGACTGTCCTCCTTGAAAGCTACTTTCCCTGTCCGATCTTTTTATATTTCTTGATAATTTAGCATTGTAAGGAAGTGCTATTCATTCACGTCCTTTATAGATTATTTCTAAAAATACTGAATTTCTTTTCTAGAAGTTTGAAGTTTGAGATGGACTAAAAGCTGTATTCACCTCACTTGATATATATATAAGTCCCATAACCATCAACAATGTTTTGATGGAATATCATATATATTTCAATCGTCAACACATCGTTTGTTCTAATACACATTAATCTTTGCAATAACTAGTATAGGGCTCAATATCAATTATAATATGTTCTAAAATAAACAGCAACGGTCGATGTTTACGGACCAACAGTTCATTACTTACACGGTATATATACATACAATAACATAGGTATATTATGTCAGAGATCGTCTAGAGTGGATTACACAATATATGACGTCTGATGTAGCCCTATTCAATGAGTTTACTAATAATCATATGCAGTTTGTCATTAATATTAAACAAGGCCAACTGACTTGGGAACAGGTTTGCTATTCGAGGTAATACACCCGGACAACATTAAATACAAGTAGAAATTTAAAAATGCAGCATTTGACTATCCGAGTAATATAATCACGTGAGACATGTGGTTTAAACGTCACGCGCGGTCGTCTAGTTAATATATCAACGTTTAATGTTTATGTAATTTATCTTTCTGGAGGTCTAAATGATAGTTATTAGCCACAATAAAATAACAGATTTAAGAGTAAAAATGTCAATATTACCAACTGGTTTTGTCAAAGCATCGCTGCTATGTTCAATTATCGTCCTAAATTAAAACCTGTTTAATTTGTATCGTTGCGTTTGGTGTCATTTATAATTATACTCAATTCAATGAGCGATGGTCATCCATAACTAAGACACTTCTGGCGAATAGCAATAACACTCACATACACCATGCACTGATGTCCGAGTAAAGGAAATAGCTCGCCACAACGCCAATATAGAAAGGGAAACATTGCGGAAATAACAAAATCGATCATGTGAATAGTTGAAACAAGAATTGAAAACAATTATAAACATCAAGTATAACAGTTAAACAAAATAACAAGTTGTAGCAAATGTATTCATAGTTGAGAGTTTTTATTTTATGTGCGAGTATTGAGACCTGGAAAGCATAGGATACAATACATGTACCAAAAAGAATGTTCTATATTAACGTTTTGAACTCAAATTTAAAAGAGAAATGATTAATCAATATATTCTTTATATTCTTTTAAACTATGATATAGAAACAAACTGCCTAGTCTGTAAGATGATTTAGCAGAGCTGGGATGTCCTTATTTACATTGTCACGTTTAATTGGATATCATTAGGGTAATAGTGAGGTTTGGTCACTCTACAACCTGGTCTAAAAACCCAGCAGCCTTTTATACACTGACCGTTCCAAGGCGGTACCCCTTTTTATGTTTGTGTTGTCGTATATTTGCTTTAATTTATCTTGCTTTCTCTAATGCGTGTTTTTGAATGATTGAGGGATGTCTTGTTTATAATGTGTTTCTACCTTTATCTAAGCTAGATACTTCCCGGATATTGGGATGGCAAATTACTCACATTCTTATAAAAGAAAAGAAAACCAGCAAAAGGAAAACGAAAGTATTTGCTGAGCAGTCTTAAATATTCACTTTGTTTGTTGGAAAATAAATTAGACAACTGAGTGACAAAGTTGTATGATGTGAAGCAACAGACAAACAGTTAAACAGACATATTGCTGCTCTTTATGAGATGTTGAACTCGTTAATTCGAAAGTAGGATATGAGAAAAGTAATATACAACGTTCTGGAATTATTTGGGACATCTCGAATGTAATACAATGTTGTAGTTTTAAACATGTGTTGCCCGTTACAGATGTATATACAATATGTCGTGCCAGACTACTTGGTAACAGAGTAACATGAACATATTGTTTTACAGTTGTGATGTCTCACATGTTACGTCAAAAGTATAGCTATGAGTTATCATATTTGTATTGGGATATATGCACGAGTTCTTCCGCAGAACAATATTGCGCGACTTTAGGAGCGCAATATGTGTATGCGGAAGAACGAGTGCATATATTCCAATACAAATCTGATAACCTTTTTATAGCATAGAGATTTTAATATAAAAACGAATAATTTAATGTGCATTAAAAACATTAATTTGAAACAAACGTACTGTCGTAACGTCGAGGGAATTTTTCACAATAAAACACAAATATTATAATGTTTACAAATTACACTTCCTGTGACACGAACTGCGAATTGCACCAATCCCTAACGAGTAAACAACTATAGAATTTTAGTAAAAATATATTGAAAATCGCGGGTTTTATGTTTATTTTGTTGAATTTGACCTTTTGACATGACCTCTGGTCCTATGAGTCCGACCGTAAATTCGAATCCTTCGTTGTCATCTTGGTATCCTAGGCATTGTATGTGCCATATATGAACACCTTCCTTCAATTAATGAATGAGGTGTTCATGTTGCGAGCGAAACGGTCTGTGTACCCGCATTTTCTTCTAAAAGTGCAGATATAATAATAACTGTGCTGGTGAATAATATTAATGAAGCAACGTATGTTAAATCTTATACCATTGTCACGAAAATTGTAGTTATGAAGTAAAAGATTGTCAAAACTAATATCTATGTCATGTAAACATATGTACACATATAACAGAAGGAATGAAAGGCTCATGATGACAAACATAGCTATGCGATAGACACATAGAAGCAGTATATTATGTCCGTAATGTATTTGTGTGTTGTAATTATGTCAACTGAAATGAAAAAGAAACGCAACCCGGGTATTCCCGCTATATAGTGTATGTACTGCACACTTAATTTCACATAATATATATTCCAAAGAAATCCCAAGATGTTTTGTAAAAAAAAGAAAAAGTTGCAGTTAGTTAGAGAAAGGGCAAAACTGTGATATTGTAGACGTTTTAATCACAGTACACGTTGTAACAAGAAATTCATTAATGTTGAAGTTCCTCTTTGAAAATTTGAACCATTTCAGTACTGTATTTAACGTAAAGAGTTCGCAACATTTTGCATCCTTAGTTTGCTCACATGCTTGAGCCAAACGCGTACTCCGTCAATAAAGAAATTTTGAAGTAACACTATTTGCTGTGTTATGTGTTGTTTTAGTCTTTTTCCGAAAGGTAAGTTCTTACGTAGCCATGTACCATTCGATTAACAGCAGCATACTATACATACAATATATAGCGGAAATTCCCGGAAATTTATTTTTCGTTTCGGTATCTATAAATTAAACTAGAATGAATTCGACGGCGCGGCCGTCATAAAATACCCACGTTTTATTCACACAGGCCACTTCCCCCGCCCACCCACCCTACACCCACCCCCCAAATCCAAATCCCCACCACACAAAACCCCCCTCCCCCCCCCCCCCCACACGCCTACCCACCCCTGGGCCCCCGGGCAGATGGTCCGAGTTCGATATAATAAAATAATAAAATCATTTAATATGTTGCTTGTCTTTTATAGACGTTTACATACACCACATTATGTGGAAGAATATGGCAAAATGACATTGTAATTGAATGTTTAGTGTATTTGACCTTTTGACCCCCTGAGGGACCCTGGGTGCAGAGCCATCATCATAATGTTTCATTTCAGACATAATTACAAAAAAAAAATGAAAAAAATACCCCAAATCCTGCACGCCCCACCCACCCTGTAGACGTTTACATATACCAAGTTATGTGCAAAAATATGAAAAAATGACAATTTTTAGCTTATTTGACCTTTTGAGCCCCCACCCCTGAGGGCCCCTGGGTTCGGAGCCAACAATAATAGTGCTCTTGCACTCCGTCATCTTATGGTGATTTCATACCCTAAATGTGGTTGAAATCCGTTCAGCGGTTTGTGGGGAGATGCGGTAACGGACAGACGGATTGACGGACGGACGGACAAACGGAGGCGATTTTAATATACCCTGTTTTTTCAAAAACGTGGATACAAACATTGTGGGATATTACTGCGTTTATATACACATTGTGTTACCATAGTGAAATACTGTATTTCTATAATTATTATTGCTATTGACCAGTTCGGAATCATTCTAATATACACAAAATAACAATATATTCACAAATAAATTAACTTTTTAAATTGTGTAAAAGTTGAATGAACACGCTGCATATTTACCATATTTCCACTTAGATACTACGAGTATTTAAAGGTTGAAGCACTCATCTTCCTATTAGATAATATTTTCGTCATTTATGGTACCACCGTTTATAGACAAATTGTTGGTATCGCTATGGGCACGAACTGTGCACCACTTGTCACAGGTTTGTTTTTATTTTGCTATGAAAGAGATTTCATGTTGAGTCTTTCACCAGATACCCAGGCAGATGTTATTGAAGCTTTTAATGATACGTCTCGGTATCTGGATGACATATTGAACATTGACAACCCTTTCTTTCTAACTATGGGTGATAATATTTATCCTAAAGAACTTCAGCTAAATAAAGCTAATATATCTGATAATAACGCTTCTTTTCTTGATTTAGATCTCTCGATTGAAAATGGTGAAATAGTTAGCAAAATCTATGACAAGAGAGATGATTTTAATTTTGACATTGTTAATTACCCCCACTTGGATAGAGATGTTCCCCAAGCAACTTCTTATGGGGTGTATGTGTCTCAACTTATTCGTTTTTCAAGAGCTTGTACTCGAGTTGAGGACTTTAATATTCGTAATCTTTGTATAACTAAAAAGCTACTCACTCAGGGTTACCGTTACCATGAACTTCGTAAAACATTTGCAGAATTTTATTATCGTAACCTTGATCTTCTTTCCAAATATAAAAGTAATTTAAGGACTCTTCTGCGACAAGGACTATCACAATCTGACTTCTATGGTGATGTGATTTATAAACTTCGTAAGATTCTTGGTCATGATCACTTTTATTCTATCTTTGTTAAATTTGTTAAAAAGTTTATCAAAAGAGGTTATGACCCTATCATTTTGCAACGTACTGCATACTTGGTGGTGTACCCTTTTACAGTTCGCCACTATGCTTTCCTCTTTAATTGTACGATGACCGGACAGACTGTGGACCCTATGATGTCGCCTACCTAAAGCCCATTTGGACGGTGGCATTTGATGTTTGTCTATTATCTTTCTTGTCGTGCCCTTAATGGTTTATTCTCTTGTTGCTCTGGTTTCTGCCAAGTCATTGAGTACCTTCATGGTGGCTTTCTAGGCTATTTTTTTTTGTATTATATTTACACGAGCATATTTGTGTTTTACTTATATTGCCTATTGATGCTGCCTTGTTGGTTAGAGATTAGATCATGGCGGGGATTTCTTTATTTCTTTATTTACACTGTCCTGTTTTAATGGGATGACAGTAGGGTAAGTGTGAGGTTTGGTGCACCCTAGAACTGGTTTAAACCCCCAGTGGCCTACTCTGCCACTGACCGTTCCAAGGCGGTAGCCCTATTGTCAACCCTTTTGTGTTTGTAATGTCGTTTGCATTTAATATTACTTTTGCCTTCTTGTTTGTCTGTTTGCGTGTTTGTTTCTGTGTTTTGTGGTTGACTGTCCTCCTTGAATGCTTCTTTCCCTGTCCGATCTTTTTATATTATTTCTTTACATCATAAACCATTCGCTTATGTGACATACGAATGCGCCTATTCATTCGATTTAGGTTCGACTATATAGGGGATATTTGTTTGTTTTGAGTGAATATAGAATTTATTTTCATCTAGAAGTGAGAAAACTTATATTTGCACGATTGCTTTAGCACGAGTGAAAATGTTTGAGTTTCCTCACTTTGAGATGAAAATAAATCGTATATTCACGAAAAACCAACAAATATTCTATTTATTATATAGATCTTCTCACAACCTTAACAGAAAATGGTTTCCAGAAGCATTTAAGCAAAAATCCTTTGATCAGTACTTACAAACATGGAACAGCATTACCTATCAAGCCTCTGGTAGTACCAACTACAGGCTTTTCAAAAAATAAATTTGAAATGAATACTTTTTCTACTATTTACCAAATTATTTCTGTAAAATATTTACTGCTTTTAGAACTAGAAACCATAGACTTCAAACTGAGGTAGGTATGTGGACAAATACACCCCAAAATGAAAGAAAATGTATAATGTGCAATAATGATGAGATAGGATGAGATAGTAGATGAATTCCACTATGTATTACAATGCAGCCATTTCCAGGAACTAAGACAAATATTTGTTAAAAAATATTATTATCAGCATCCAAATGTAATTAAATTTGGGAAAAAGTTTAACAGTGTCAATAAAATGGAAGTATTAAAATTGTGAAAAATTCTAAATTATATTATAAAAAAAGTTAAATCAGTCATATAACAAGAGCAATATTTTCAATAAGGAAAAAAATAATAAATAAATAATTTAAAAAAATGCAAACATGTAATTTTAAAAAGTAAACTAAATGTAATTTAAGAGTAATAATTGATTGGGTATACTTTTTGATATGTTATTCTCTGATTACCTGTGCTTGTGTAATATGCTTAGATAAAAATATATTCTGATTTTTAACTTCATTTAAATAGTGATGTATGCTCATAGACAAGTATTTTGAATACATTTACAAACTGCAGTGGTATTTTTTTATACAGTATATAAATAAATAAAAATATGCCTGACTAAGAAAACCTATCTGTTCGAATGATACCTTGCGTTTCGTTTTCCTTAAGGCATCTCTAAAACGGGCAGGACGCGAATTTTTATATTTTAGATTCTGACAATCAATTGAGCTTAACTCTTAATAGTGATAAGCTCAACGGTATATTGTCCGAAATTTCAATAGCTAAATATATATATATATATATATATTACATATGGCACTGATATTTTAAATATGCATTGTTACATTATAATGCGAACGAAAATATGTTCAATTATTATTTAACTATTCCATTGTATAATGGTGTTTGCTTATGTTTTCGTTTATATTGAATGTGTTTTATTGTTTATTTTGTAAATGTCATTTTCTTTTGTCACATGTTGTAAGAGGAAACGAAAGAAATGAAAGAGAATATGAAATAAAGTGCGTATGAGAAAGTGTGTATATGACGACATGTTAAAGTGCATGAGTACATGGGAATGTTAAATAGAGTGGTTGAAAAATATCATGTATACTAGTATTAATGACAGTCACCGATCTAACGTTAAATATACATAACGATATGGTAACTCCACCCATCCCACCACAGATCCGCTCCTGCAAACACAGCATTAATGCAACAGACCCGTTTAACACGGATGTTTCATTACATGATTCTTATAGTCTAAAACTCCATCTCTGCCTGAACATTAAATATTACAACCGGTATTATTAATACACTAGACAGGCTAGAGGCACAATACAAAAAGACGTACCTATTTTAAACGGTAAAATCGTATAGAAAATAAATCCAACACAACATTCAAAATGAATCACTGCCCACACAACTCAATTTACCTGCTATTAAATCACATGCAACTACTGCATTTCCATTCAGTAGCCAAGCTACGAAATCCGGTCTCAAAATCGACGCATCACTTGCACGTTTTGAGGTAAATAAGGAGCTCTGCAACTAATTTGAACGATTGTTTTTAAAAAAATTGCCTATATTATCGATAAGTTATAAGATTATTCAATTTAATTTAAGATTATTTAATATTTAATTTCATAGTATTGTTTATTTACTTACAATACTACTATAGAGAGAGTGTGTTGTCCTCTATGTTTTATAATATAAAAATATGCTGGGAAAAAAGGGATGCAATCAGTACTGTTATTCATTCGATCTTTGGAGATCGCTGAGCCCGATACTTATATTTAGTGATCGGTGGTACATTTTCAACTTCTTTTGTTTTCTTACTTAATTTTCGATTCGGTGGTTCCACTACTCCGACCGATAAAAGGCTATGGATATTGTTTAACCACTCATAGGATATGTTGTCTGCTTTTTAATTTAGTATATTGGCTGTTACTTGTGATACGCAGGCTTCATAACCACTGCTCCCAACTAAATTCCTTTTTGTTTATTTCGCCGCTGGATATAGGGGATGAAATAAAGATACAATTATTGCTATATCCACCGCCATATGCTTGCCATCTTCGAGACTAGAGGGCGTGAGCGGTAGCTAGCATATTTCACTACCGCTCATGAACATTCTCAATTAAATCGAGACTGCAATATTTCGTATGTGTCGTGCTCGGCCGTTTCCAAAGGTCCATTATCATACTCTGTTTAACATGACTTGGGTTAGTGCTGTGTGGCGGCAGTAAATAGTTGCCCCGACTACAAATCAGTAGTGTTATTACTTACTGATCCTTTGCCCAGTGTGGCTTTAAATAGAGAATATTATGTCAGTGCCTTTTACTATCAAGTTTATTAGGTGAGGCTTAGAAAACGAAAAATGGCGAGGCTCTGCCGAACCACTCTTCGTTTTCGTGCCGAGCCTAATAAACTTGATAGTAAAAGGCACTGACATAATATTCTATTTATCATGTAGATTATCCATATTTTCTGTATGAATTACTATTATTACCTATTTCTCAGAATGGTACGCTTATCGAGGACGTCGCCATGTTGTTGATTTTTGTTTGTTTTATGACGTCAGGCAAGGTTACGTGCATGACGTCAGATAACGTTACGTACAATAAACGCCGAGGGAATCCGCAGTGATTTGCTTAAATGGTCAGTGCCTAATTAAAGCAAAATGTAATAGGTCTCCCCTTTATTAGGCAGAAAAGTGCAAATCTGCATGATAAATTAAAATATCGCTTAAATCTGTGCTAGGAGGCGTGAGAGGTGTTGCAATATACATTACCTCTGATGAACAGACTCAGTAAAACCGAGTCTGCTACTTTTATCTCTTGTAAAAAGTGTGTTTGTTATTAAATCCATTATTTTGATTAGAATTTTTTTTCTGCTGTATGTTTGATTGCCACCCTATACAGTTTTGCGTCTGGGTTCAGAAATAAGGTAAAAGAGGTTCGATACTCAGCAAACTTTGAGTAGTACATATTCTTGTAATAATCTCATGTGACAGCTTTTAAATACAGCTTTAAAATTAAACTAGTGACAGCTTTTAAATACTGCTTTAAAATTAAATGGCTTTAAAATTAAACTAGTGACAGCTTTTAAATACAGATTTACAATTAAACTAGTCACTTAGCATGCTTACAGATACATATTAATACAGTTTTGCGTCTGGAATCAAAAATAAGGCGAGACAGGTTCGATGCTTAGCACACTTTAAGTAGTGTATATTCTTGTAATATATTATGTGACAGCTCTAAAATTAAACGAATGACAGCTTTTAAATACTGCTTTAAAATTAAACTAGTCATAGCTTTTAAATACAGCTCTAGAATTAAACGAGTGACAGCTTTTAAATACTGCTTTAAAATTAAAATAGCGACTTAAAGTTATACCTTAATTTATCTTATGTGTTTTTTATAAGTGTGTTATTATAGTTTCATTATGGCCAGACTTTTAAACTATTAATGGGAATGATAGTGATACAATATACATATAACATCCCAGTGAGGGAGACAAGATTTAAGTAACAAGTTATTGTCAACAGAAACAAGATTCCCATCTTTAAAACATGTTTACACATTGTAACGATATAAACAGTATCATGTGTCATCCGTATAACATATATTCAATAAAGCATCCATCGTTATCCGTATAACATATATTTAATAAAGCATCCATCGATTCATTTGCGCATAGCTTGCTGAGAGTTGAAAAACGTTATTTCAGAAGGTTTGATGACGTTATGTACAAACTTTGTAACATCCTTGGTCATGATCACTTTTATACAATTTTTATTAAACTTATTAAAGTGTATCAGAAGGGAATATGATTATATCATTTTGCAACGTAATGTTACATCAATTTTGGTTAAAATCGTCAAAACTTGGTCGACTATGGGGATATGGTTTAGGTGACATTTTACTCGACAGGCACTAATTTGGATTTACCCCAAAAATCTCTGTTAAATACCATTATAAATTCAACAGCCTATTGGAACCTTAAGCAGTGTTTCTCTTCTGATACAATAATGTGGCTACATTAACAAGTGTAAGATCCAGTATGTCCTCGCATGCGGACACACTCCTGCTATTCATGCCATGATGCACTGTTTCTAATTAGACGTATGTGTTATGGGTAAAGTGAACAATTATGTCCGTGCGATGCAATATCCCTCTGAACTTTACCAGAAACTGTATTAATAGACACAATATTATTACACTTTACACTGCACTAGTATACTATTACGTTTTCTAATGTTTGCAGCATTGTCACTATCGTCGAATATTGTCGAATATTGTTGATGGTGTAGAATGTCGAGACTGGATTTTGATTGGGCTGGAACACATGGATGAGGAGAAAAGTACGGTTGGAAATGCACGTGTCGTCATATTTACTCGAGAGAAGGAAATGCACGTGTCACCATATTTACTGGAGAGAAGGAAATGCACGTGTCGCCATATATACGCCAATATCGTGTTCCACATAGTCCGCTCCGAGTTGTTCGTGCTCGGCGGAAAGTCGAAGGCCTATCGTAAGTTTGATACTCTGTAAAATAAAAATAAGGAGAGTTATCAACACATGCTAACACGTTTAAATTAATACATACAGAAACTATTAAATATACCCTGGCAATCAGTATATTATTAATAATTTGATCACGTTGTTAAATATATACAAATATAACAATACTAAAAGATTTTTATAAAATTTAAGTAATTAGTCATTTAATTTAAATTGTGTCTTGATACTTAGTCAACTTTTGAATAAAGTGTGTTTTACTCCAAGTAGTTTAGACAAGTACACTATGTGGACTTGCCAAGAAATGTTTGTTTTCTTTCATTACTTCTCCTGAACAGACTCAATAAAACCGAGTATGCTGCTTTATTCTCTTAATTGTGTTTGTTGCTCTCAAAGAATCGCCTTTATCAGTATTTATTGTATCAATCATTTTATTTCCAATTAGAAAATGTTTTCGTCAGTTCCATTGTTTGCGATATCAAATATCTTGCCTCTTATTTATCTTTATTATTGTTGTTTGTTTCCGAGATTTTGGTCAACTGTGGTCCTTGAATGCTACATTTCCTGTTCGATTTTTATATCTACTTTTCAAGATAATAGTAGAACGGAGCATGCTTAATACTATCATTTAAGCTTTTTATCATATGGAAAACAGGGATACAATTCGAACAGGCAATATAGAAGTCAAAGAACACAGGCAACAAAAACAAACAACAATAACAGGGATAAATAGAGTCAAAGCATATACGACACAACAAACATAAAAGGGTGGACAACAGGGTCAATGCATTGGAACGGCTAGCGGCAAACTAAGTCATACGATGCTCCAAATATTATCCTACAGTCATCCCAATTAAAAAGGTCAGTGTAAATAAAAAAAAATCGGCCAGGCTATATCATCTATCAAACAAGGCATCACTCGCACAACATATTAAGTAAAACACAACTATGATCATGTATATATGAATAATTACAAACTGTAAATATTATTCCTTTTTCCTGCGTTTTCATTACTAATTGTGACCAAGGAACTACTTTTGGTAATTCCCAAACTTGCTCTAAAAATAGCGATCAATGTATGGTATTTATAGTAACATTATGCGCAGAGTAAATAAGTAATTTTTAACTCAAAACGACGGGGAAAAATGTATAATAAATATTTTAACCGGTAAATGAACAAAAGAATTAAATTCTATTATTTCTGGTACACTTGAGAATTTGTTTTTATTTCATTAAACGCGTTCCGAGAAAGTTCGTCTGATTGACTGCGAAGTGTCAAAAAAAGACAAAATGGCACGAACAGTTTGAAGATGTGGGATCGGCCCCACAAACTGACCCACAAATAAATGAATTAATTTGCCAAGTGATCTCTGTGAATTTGACGGAGAGTCAGTTGACCAAGCACTGCCAAATATCACAACCAACCATTCTGTGGAGGGCGAAATACCACAGCCTACCCTGGAGCTGTTTCCCATGGCACTGGAGGGTGAACTACAACCGCCCACCCTGAAGCCAGTTCCCATGGCACAACCAGATATAATCATTGAAAATGATGGTAAAATTATAATATATTTCTAAGTAACGAAACACCAAGACAAACTTAGGATAATTCTAAATATCTCAGAAATAACCAACAATTGCACAACTTCAGTTAAAGCCACACAAGGAAGATACAATAATGAATACTACTTACAGCCCAATCTTCTTATTTCAACCATGCACCTTCCATAAACCACCTATTTATTTCACACTAAACACTCATGTCTGCTCATCTCTCAATGGTCAAGCTTATACTATTAGGCAGAGACCCAACTTCTCGTATCGTGCAAAAAAACACTTTTGGTTTACCCGGAAAGATATACTCGTGATTTTTTGCATTTCAATAGCAGAAACTGTGCTATATACGAAACCACTGTATGGATTAATGGTATTCTTTGCATTTCGTAACACCAACGCATTTTCTACGGAAGCCCGTAAGTGATAAGAAAATATTGATATTCAAAGAAAAAATGTGTACAAGTTTATATTTTGCGATTTGATTTTTTTTTGTACATAAATAAGACATAAGCACGCCTGATTATATTCTGTTTATGCAGAATGCTATTTTCAACATTTTATTTTTAAATTAAAAGCGGTTTAAAGATTGAAGATGGCGGGTAGATGGATGGAGAGAGGGACGGGCATCCACCTTTTGGCTAAAGCTTTCATGCAAGTTGTTAATACATTCTGTAATTTGTTTTCGGTTAAAACCAACTTTACTGTGAAGCGTTATATCATTAACATGCCACTTTCTTACGAGCAAGGCCGATTTTCTCCTTTTCAGAAAAGAGTTATGACCCCTGAGTAACTTAACAAAAATGCGCATTTTGGGTAAAGCTTAGGTGCAAGGTTTTGATAACTTCTTTATCTTATTTTGGATTTTAACTAAAATTGCAGTGAAGCCTTATATCAAATAGACATCACTTCCTTACGATCAATGTGGACCATTAACTTTTCTAAATAGAGTTATGGCCCCTGATTATCTACGAAAATACATTTTTGTGTTGAGTTTATGTTGATTAATCAAGTTTTGTTGAAAATTAAACAACATTTTGGGTGAAAATTTTATATACAAATAGGATACCAGTAAATGTTAATAATGTTTATGATACATCAAATTGTTTTGCCATTTTGGAATAGAGGTATGGCCCTTTATTTACTTAGATAATAGGATTATTGCAACAATTATCTTTAATTGTGTAGGGTTTAAACCATATCGTTTAGTGTGAAGTCTTAATAACATTGTAAATATTTAGAATCCGTTCAAATGTAGCTTTTAGATTTCTTCATACAGTAATGGACCTTTAATTTACCTTGGAAATAGAATAGTAGTTACTGCAATTACTGTCTTGTCAAATTGTAAATTTCCAAATTGGTTCAATATTTTTGTCATTTCTCATTGACTAGTTTCGTTGGGAGCCGATTGAGAGAAGTCAATGTTTGGGTGTGACGTCTGCATTTATACAGAGATTTTTCAGTGTGAAACACGCTCAATTAAAACAAAACAAAAACATAGATGAAAATAATAGGGTAAGTTTGTTCATTTAAATCAACTTACTGAAGGCTAAAAGTCCGAAGAACATTGATGGAACCGAAAATGCCAAAGTTTTGAGTAGAAAGATGCAATCTGTCAAAGATCATATCCGTCATATACATATCAATCGGCTGGATCAACTACTTGCCAGTAATGAACTGAAACGTGTGCCTGTCCGTGCTGAAGGAAATTGCTTTTTCGCAGCAATTGCTAAATGTTTAAAATTTAATTCAATTTTTGTCACACATTGATGCATTTAGAAATTTAGTGTGTGACTTAATGATGGAAAACATTGCAAGATACAGTAAGTTTCTAAGTGTGAAATCAGAGGAAGCAGATCAGACTGAAAAATGTAAAGAAGATATTGAGCTTCTACGTAGAAGTGAGGGATGGAATGCTACTATTGCTGATTGTTTACCTTTAGCAGTTGCTGACAAGTTTAATTGTACACTACGCATATACTCCAGTTCACTGGCAACCCCTGTCATTGATGTAAAGCCTTCTGAAGAGGCAGAACAAAAGGAATAGTCTCCGATGCATTGAAATAGCAAACTAGCTATTAGAAACGATGAACATTATGAGACAACACAACCAATAACGGAGAGTTCACCAATTAGACAGACAACACATCCCCAAGATGACTCGGACCTACAACAGTATTCAACTCCACAAAAAAATACATCCAACATACAGAATTAAACAAGAACACGTTGCTTGCTTGTTCAACCCCACACAAAAGAGCTGATTACCAGAGTCCTATTGAAAAAACATCAAGCAGAAATAAATAAATAAATAAAATGCAATGGAAATCTAACAGCCGTAAGAAACTAAGATGTGAAAGCAAACCATACACCTCAAAAACAGGAAAAACTGTTGCAGAAAAAGTGCTTAAACCACAAAATTGTGCAAAATGCAGGTTTAAGTGTAGCACAAAATTTAATGAAGATGAACGAAAATCAATGTTTGATCATTACTATGCTCTACCAAGCTATGAAAGGCAGAGGTGTTTTATATGTGACATGGTTTCGAAAGCAACACCAAGTCGAAAAAAGACAGGGAAAAGGCAGACTTCCTTGAAGTATTTTCTAGGCGTTGGAAATTAGCGTGAACCTGTTTGCAAAGATTTTTTTAAAAACACTCGATATCGGAAGGAAAATGGTTTCCTATACATTAGATAGAAAACAGCATGGGACATTTTGCGGTGTTGATATGCGAGGCCGTAAATCACCGTCTTCAAATATCTGTGATGAAAGCATAAACTTTGTTCGTGAACATATCAATTCCTTTCCAAGAATGGAATCCCACTATGCTAGAAAAAATACAAAAAAAGAATTATTTAGCCCAAGACTTGAATATAAAAATGATGTGGATCCTCTATGCAGACTCGTGCAAAAAGAAAGGAATTAAACCTGTAAAAGAAGGCAAATATCGTCAGGTTTTCTGTGAAGACTTTAATTTGTCTTTTTTCAAACCAAAGAAAGACAATTGTTCTTTATGTGCAAATTATTAAAGACATCAGAAGTCGGGCACTGTGACTGACAAACTCCAACATGAATACACAATTCACCAAGAAAAAAGTCTAAGCAAGAGAAGAAAAGGAGCGAGATAAAATACTGTCGCAAACACACAATAAGCACTATGTGGCAACGTTTGACCTACAGGCAGTTCTCACAACGCCATGTTCCCTTGTCAGCAAATTGTATTATTCAAAAAAGTTGTGTTGCTATAATCTAACAATTTACTCTTTAGGGGACAAACATGCAACTTGTCATCTTTGGGATGAAACGCAAGGAAAACGAAGGGAAACGAGGGACATGTGAAATTGTCACATGTTTAATGAAAAACACTCAGTCTGTCTGCTCTTTCTGCGCCAATAGAAGAGGTAACATACTATTCTGATACGTGTGGGGGGCAAAATAGGAACCAGTTTGTAGCTGCTTCCTACCTGTATACTGTTTCAAAGATACCACAACTTAAGACTTTAAATCACAAATTCCTTCAGTCCGGCCATAGCCAAATGGAATGTGACTCGGTACATTCAGCAATTGAAACTTCGAAAAGGAAGACGTCCGTTTTTGTTCCATCACAGTGGAGTACTGTGATTTGTATGTCCCGGAAATTAAATCCATATATTACCATCCCTCTGAAATATGACCATGTAATTGACTTCAAAGCATTTGTTAGAAAGAACTGCGACCACTCTGGGAATAAAGGTGAACTGGCTCAACGTGCGCTGGATTCAAGTTCGCCAAAATGAACCAAAGTCAATGTTTCTTAACTACACCTTTAACAGCAAAACTTTCATGAAAATCAAAACACAGCATTCTGCTTCTTTACGGAGCAAAGGTCGCCCTCAGCATTGGCCAATGACAGATGCAGAAATGGATTTATGCTATTGTTCGAAATTGCCTATTTCAACACAGAAGAAGGCAGACTTAATCAGCCTGTGTAAGAAGGGAATAATACCCGATGACTTTCATGGTTACGTTATGTCTTTGGCGACAAATGCCAAAACAAAAGACACAATACCAGTTGGCTCAGATGAAGACGACTCTGAGTAAATGATAAAAAAACTGTAGACAGTGGAGTGTAAATAAGAAGTATATCGAAACAGTAGTCAAAATAGAACATGTTATGCAGGCGTATTGTTTCATAGCCAGTTCCTATCAGAAAGGTTAAGAAACAGATCACAAATTTGAATTTTATGAAGTACATGGCACATTTTTTGCTTCAAGAATAAAATGTTTTCACCCATTTTGTTTGCAGCAAAAGGCTATGTGTCAAATAGCACCTTTTACTCCAATTTTTCTTTGAAAATTGGTCCATGGAAAAAGGTTCTATGTACAAAATTGATTATATTGATTGAACTATTGGTTTATTATTGGTTAAAATATGATTAATAAATAGTAAAATATATTTTTCCCAAATATGTGCTTAGTTCCGTTTTTTAGAATTAAAATCCTGATTTTTCACAAGTCCTTAAACCTTTAAACGCGATTTTCTCGAAATAATGAAAATGCACATAGCACCTTTTACCTCTAAGGGGGCGATATATGAATTTAAAATGCCTAGAAAGCCACAAAGCAAATACTTGTCAGAAGCCAGGACAACAAAACAATGATGACGATAAGACAATATTAAAGTAACAAAATAGGCGTTACCATCCCTTGCCCTATATAGGTAGAAGCACATGCATTCCTTACGATATATAGTATAGAAGGACAGAATTGAATTGAATTGGGGTTTTAAGGCGCACAAACACATGAAGGGTTATATGGCGCCTAACAGGAATGAACATGTTAGGCTCATCCTCCATGTACATTGAGATAAAATATGGAGAATGGGCCTAGAACGTTCTCACCTGCAGAACTGCAGAGTTGCTGCAAATCCTATTGTAGACACGTTTATTGTTTTTTCTGCCATAGAAGGATAGAGATAGAGAGAAGAAGAAGGCCCTTTACTATATACATATACTATAACTATATTTTCTCTAGCCTTCTATACTATATATCGTAATAAATGCCTGTGAGTAGAAGTCATCATAGGGTTCACAATCTGTCGGGTCATCGCAACATTAATTGTAAAGCATTGTGGCGAACTGTAAATGGGTCAACATCTAAACATGCAGTGCGTTGCAGAATGATTGGGTCATAACCTATTTTGTTATGTTTGTTAACAAGTTTAACACAGATTGTATGAACGTGATAATCACCAATGATCTTAAAAAGTCTGTACATATAGTCACCATAGAATTCACGTTGTCACAGACCTTGTAGCAGAAGAGTTATGACACTACTTTCTTTAAAAGTAAATCAGGGTTATGATAATAAAACTTTGCAAAGGTTTGTCCGGATATAAAACTCAATGAAGGACTATTAAAGCTGGAATAGATAAAAAGCAAAACAAACTTCCAACTATGTACTGGATTCCTAAATACAAAAACAGCCTAATAAAGCACACTTTCTTCCTATTTCTAGTGTCTGCACCACTACAAACACCTCCAAAGGTTTACCATCCTGTCTTACTGCCGCTGTTGATCACGTAACACAGTATTGTGCTAAAGCTTATGCTAACTCTTGGATTAATATATTTTGGTCGTTATTACTTTCTTAAAAAAGAATGCAATAAGCGTCACACAAATTTTTGAAAGACAAGCTTATTGCTCTTATTCAATATTTATTTTAGTGAATAAACACTAATGTTTGCTCAGCATTATACTGCGGTAGATTAAAATGTATTCATTGGCATATCACTCCGCCGATAAAACAATCAAAATGGACTCCACCATTGCGTTTCCCATAGGGTTACAGTATAGCGTTTGCTCTTACCATCACTTTCAAAAAATTGATAGCTCTAAACAGCCTACTTAAAATTAAAATGCTAACCTAAATTCATCAAAAATGTCCAAAGTAAGCGGAGTTCCATTCGATTGTTTACCACTCACCACCACCCCATAGCATTAGTGGTTTCAGGTCGCGGAGTTGATTTCTGATAACCATTTTGATATTTTATCTATGGTCATGTGACAAATTATGATGTTATCGCAGAAGTTGACAGAGTCACATGGTGACCCTGAATGATCACTGTTAAACAGCTTGTAGTAGATTTGGCCTGTGTCAGTTACAGTATAATTAAGCTTACCATAAAGGGAGGTAATATCTAACATTATTTCACTTGCCTTTGGCATGCTTAAGGTTATTATTTATATTTTCATGCATTGTTTCTTTCTTTATTTAAAGGGTATATGCCATTTACTGATTTACTTGCTATGATATTTGTTTGAAGTATAATACTTAGCGCCGTTTGCTTTATATTAGTACCAGCTGTATTAACCTTAATTTAATTATTCAAAGACTTTAAAAATGGAGTAGTCACTTGTAACCCTTGCCTGACGAGCAAATAATGGGTAGTGCTACGACTGATTGACCAGTGTCAGAATAATATGACTGGGTGGTTGGGGGTATCATGTCTACTACGGCCTGGTATTCCAGTGTGGCAGCACTATAAAGAAACCATTGAGTTCGCTGCTTCAAGTAGACATATCATCACATCACACAACAACACACAGATAAAAGTCCAGACATTGTGCCTATAATCGTCGGGTAGGACGCCAGTCGTAGGTGGAGGGACTATAATCCTTAGAAATACAATCACACACTTCATAAGAAGACGGGACGCTGTTAGGTGTCATATAAGGTCATACCTGTCTTAATTTAGCAGGAGATAACATCGTTAGATGTTCCTGTTAAGGTGATTAAAATTAAGAGAATTAGCTATGGTTTATAAATAATTATTAGTGTCTTTATAGAGTATATTTTGAGATTAACTTGGATAATAAAAATTATGTTGAACACATCTGCGATTTTATTTATTCCTGACCGCACCCCGTGTACGAATTTGGGGAGAAGTAGCCTCTCTCGTGGGATATAGCACCACCGTGTCAGGTTACCTCTCAGTGACCTGGCGTGGTGCTGTTTATGCCTGATATAACTGGTCACAGACCCGTAATGTCAGATTGTTCGTCGCATAGACATACCAATTCATACAAATACAGCCAATAACATCGCTTTGCCCGGTTGCCCATAAGTGACCAGACAAGGCCCTGTTTATGTTGAGCATAACTTGTCTTAGACTGGTAATGCTAATTCGCTTGTTGTCTACTCACTCACTCACACATTCATAACGGCTACATTTTGGGAGTGGAAATTGTTAAGGCTAAAGGAAAACAATAAATTTGCAGATGTATTCAGCTTAGTATAAATTCAGTAAGGTTAGTATTGAATAGGATCAAAGAAGGTATTTCAGCTGTTTAGAAGGAATTAGGGTCGATATGGATGCATTTGACTTTCAAGCCGCGTGCAACAGTGCACTACCATGCCAAATCCATGTCATATAGAGACTGTATCCTCTCTCGTATATAATGGTACTGGTAAGTGGCATACTTTTATTTTTAAATTTGAATTGGTTTCTGATTTAAATCAGTGGGGTGATGAGACAAAATGCAAACGATTATTGATATGTCTCGAGGGCATCCCGCTTGAGTTTGCAGAAACTCTCCAAGTTAGGCAAATTAAAGACTATGGCTTACTTAAGACAGCTCTAGCACAAAGGTTCGGAACCACATATAATGAGTATTCATATAGGAATCAATTCAAATCAAGGCATCGCCAAGAAAATGAAACTTTGGACGAATACTTGCAAAATCTGCAAAGTTTGTCAGAGAAAGCGTATCCTGATGATAGAGGCAAAATATATTACAGCTTAGTCTGTGGCCAATTTATTGATAGTTTAAGCAGTAGGGAATTCAGGATGTATTTGAAATTAGAAATGGCCAAATGTCATGAAAGTGGTAGTAACAGGTTATGTTATTTGATTCGTCTTGCAAACATTTACGAAGCTATCTCCGAGGACGAATACAGTAGGAAGCCCACATATGATCAGGCTGCCGCACATCATAGTGGGGGCCATCGCTCACAAATGTGGCCTGGGTGTCATGTGGTTCATAGGGGTATAGAAGGGCAGGGTAAACAAAGCTACGAAAGTCGGCAAGTGCCGAGACAAATAATTTGCCGATCGTGTGAACAGGTGGGACATGTCGCGTCGCGATGTCCATTTAAAATAACAACTGAGGTTAAAAGCATTGATATGCTGAATTTAAATGCGTCTGCTAGTGTGTCCTTTAAAACGGAGTCTAAACACAACCCACAAGGCCATGAAACCTTAAGTAAGGGTTTGTTTGTAGATACACCAGGGTTGGCAATTGGGGATGTTCAAGAAAACCAGACAAATATGTTGGTCAGTGTTAACTCCCAGGGAGACCAAACTGAAAGTATGGTTTGTACAGATCAGTTACATGTTAGTGATAGTTTAGGGAACACTTCTAGTCCTTTGACAGAGTACAGTTTCGAGGAAGTTGACCTCATTGATCTTAATACCATTTGTCCTGCTCCAGTGGTAAATATGCTCATATTTGAACATGTAACAGAGAATGACCACTGCTCAGAAGAGAATGTCAATGAGATTTGTGGCTCTCCCATAACAAATGAATTTCTTCAGCTAGCTCAATGTCAGATCAAGATTCATACGTCCCGGGTACCAGAGAATGACTCCCTCCTTAGTTATTCAGTGTTGACTGAATCTGGCATTACAATTCAAAGTACCAGAAGTAATGAGGAATGTTTGTACACTGATACCGTTTTTCTTGGTACTTCATTTAGCGACAGGGATATTTCCGAGTTATGCATAGCAGATTTCATACATGCATGTTCATTTCTTAGTGATGTAGTTCAGATGCAGTTGGACAATGGGTCCATGTCAGCCTGCAAGTTAATAGCAGGTTTTGGGAAAATGGAGATAGACAAACTACTCCAGTTGATCATGTGGTTACATGCCATTTTTATCTTGTTAGGCATCCTATTTCTTCCAAAATTGCAACAGCAAGCTGCGAAAGTGATGAACATGTAGTCTTCTCAAAATAGCATATTGGTGTGGGACTACAATCCTAAAGGTCAAACAGAAGTCATTTTTGCTTAAAATTGTTTATTTTAGGGTCAGCTATTTTGTTTGAGACACAGTATTTATGAATTAGATATTCAGAAGCTGCTTAATACTTTTATGTTTTAGTTTAGTACATTTGTGCACATTTCCAAATAATTTTCTTACAAAGGACAATTTAGAGAGTGTATTTTAAATAGAGACTTTTACAAGTGTTATTGCAAATAGAGACTGTTGTTTAAGTGAAAGTAAATATAGACATTTCAGTGACTTAATTCAGGGATCTTAAATAGAGACTGTTGTAGAGACTTTGAAATTGAAGTCAGTGTAAAGGACTTGTTCTAGTAGGACAGCTGAATTTGATGTGATGTAAAAACAACGCGCAGTTTGACGTGTTCATGAACTTTTCAGGTAAATTTTGAGCAAATACCGAGACCTTGAGTTTGCACAATACTTTTAGCTGTGCTAGTGGCCTGCGAAAAACGAACATTATCTGATGGACTGTATCTGATTAAAATATAAGTGTTGCTCTTGGATCTTGATTGTCTGAATGTATTTAGAAACTATGGACTTTGAGATGAAAGCAAATTACATATTGATAAAGCCGATATATATTTAAATATGATAGATTTCTAGTTATCGAAATGATTCTTGTTTAGTGACAATACATTTGTAAGCAATAAACTACCATGGACATCAAGTAATAGAAATGATTTTAACAATAAACACTGTAAAGGTGAAATTAGAGGTTGTAAATAGAACATAGACATTGTATCTTAGATGTGCAAAAGTGCAATGTACTGTGGTATATGCGTAAATCAAACCGTATGAATGCAGTTATAATGAAGTAGACTACGTAGAGAGTTTGAATAACGTTTACTTAATAGTGACCACAAATAGGCGGGAGGCTACTGAATAGGTGAATATAGACTGTGTTCACTTCTATCGACGAAACATCATGCTGTTAATTATCCTGCTTGGTGATACACCGAATAGGGGACAGTCAAAACGGAGGTCCAATCGACCCGAGTCAAACTCAGTATTGCTCATTCCGTCATACTTGAAAACTGAACATGTTCACAAAACTTATTCCGAATGAAATAAAACGTTTCGTCCAGAGGATCAACACGAAGAGTAGTGGCGTTTCGTAGTAAATGCAAGAGACTGTTTAATAGTTGGACTTTAGAGACTCTTTACTTGATAATGAATCTAGGACTTTCGAGATGATATGATTATAAATGTGAATATAGATTGCAAGTTAAACAATGTGCACAACTTGATGTTTAAAGGCAGCATTTGAGTACTTGTGTTCATTATTCCATATATGTACTTAAGCTTTGTTCAGCCTGGTATATAATATAAAAAAAGAAGTTTTTTTGGCTAAGGGGAAAGGTATGTAGTAGATTTGGCCTATGTCAGTTACAGTATACTTAAGCTTACCATAAAGGGAGGTAATATCTAACATTATTTCACTTGCCTTTGACATGCTAAAGGTGAATATTTATATTTTCATACATTGTTTATTTATTTATTTAAAGGGTATATGCCATTTACTGATTTACTTGCTATGATATTTGTTTTAAGTACAATGCTTAGCGCCGTTTGCTTTATATTAGTACCAGCTGTATTAACCTTAATTTAATTATTCATAAGGGGGCAAGGATTACTGATAAGTAAGTGCCCTCGGGACGCCGTTAGGTGTCGTATAAGGTTAGACCTGTCTTACTTTAAATATAAATTAAATTTAGCAGGAGTTAGATGTTCCTGTTAAGGTGATTAAAATTAAGAGAATTAGCTATGGTTTATAAATAAATATTAGTGTCTTTATAGAGTATATTTTGAGATTAACTTGGATAATAAAAATTATGTTGAACACATCTGCAATTTTGTTTATTCCTGACCGCCTAAACAGTCCACACCCCGTGTACGAATTTGGGGAGAAGTAGCCTCTCTCGTGGGATATAGCACCACCGTGTCAGGTTACCTCTCAGTGACCTGGCGTGGTGCTGTTTATGCCTGATATAACTGGTCACAGACCCGTAATGTCAGATTGTTCGTCGCATAGACATACCAATACATACAAATACAGCCAATAACATCGCTTTGCCCGGTTGCCCATAAGTGGCCAGACAAGGACCTGTTTATGTTAAGCATAACTTGTCTTAGACTGGTAATGCTAATTCGCTTGTTGTCTACTCACTCACTCACACATTCAAAACGGCTACAGGCTTATCAATGGAGGTTGTCACCTTATTATTTTGCAACGCACTGCATGTTTAGTGGTTGACCCATTTACAGTTCACCGCTTTGCTTTCCATTTGATTGTGCGATCGCCGGAAAGATTGTGGACCTATGATGACGTCTATCTAAATCCTGAAAGGAAGGTAACGTTTGATGTTTGTCTTCAATATTTAAAATTGAAATGATCTCTCTTGTTATATAGTTTCAATCGCGAGATGTAAATCGAGTAAAGAAGATATAGCAACTATGAAAAATATTAGCTTTTTTGAGGTGAAGTTCTTTAGGAAGAAAGTATATGTAGTAACCATAGTAGAAAAGAAAGGGTTGTAATTGTCCAATATATCATCCATATACAAAGAGGTATAATAAAAGGCTTCGATTACATCTGCCTAAGCGTATCTGGTAAAAGATTAAATATGAAACCTCTAGCATAACAAAACAAAAACAAATCTGCAACAAGAGGTGCACATTTCGTTCTCATTTGGGATTCCAACAATTTGTCTATAAACAGTAGTGTCATACCTAACTAGTTCCATATGTGTAGAAATATTATCTTATATGAAAATAAATGCTTTGAAAACAACTACGTGGCAAGTCCACATGGTGTAATTGTCCGAAAACCTTCAACTAAATATTAGTGAGAATCAGAACACGTTTACTGAAGTTGCTGTGTACTCAGTCTGAAATTTAAATATTTCCAAACATTAAGGGCGATAACTTTGTAAACCACTCCTCAATTGTTCTCATTGTCAAACAAAACCGAGACATTAATAATATTACTCAAAAAAGCACAGAAAATCAAATGCTATTTTTACAATCATCGTGAAAACAGTCACGCTCCATAGTCAGAGGACGATATCCTCTTTATTTAATTAGAATATAACACAGTAATTGATGATATTTCAAAGGAAAGTAGATACAATCAGACGATCGCGTTTTTCGACAATTTAGAGCAATAACTTGATACTAGTCTAACCTGTCTTAAATCCGTTTGATATAAAGTTACACGTCAAACTGTGTGAAAATCGAACCAATTTACTTAATGTATTGTGTACGAAAGCTGAAATTTGCATTTTCGCAATAATCAAGGGCAATAACTCAGTAAGGCAGGTATAAATTCTGCTCATTGTCATCTTGTCAAAGTTCATATTCATATAAAGTATCATACTAAAAATAATGTGAAGATCGTAATCCGTTTACTAAAGTATTGTGTTTACTCAAGCTAAAATGTACCTATTCTTTCAATAACCAATGGTAATAACTCTTTAAAGGAAGTGTCAGTTTTACTCAGTATTGAACTTGTCAAAGGCCTTGTAGGTATAAGGCCTAACACCATACACCATTTAGTGGAAATCGGAAACTGTTTACTGCCGTTATTGTGAACACAAGAAATTCGCATTATCCCTGGCACAGGACAGAACAAAAAATTTATAAAAGGTCCATAACTCTTGTTAAGATTAGTAAAGTGTAACGTAATCAGATCTTGATTCTGTAGTTTGATATTTTATATACACATATAGGTTTCAAATACTGGAACTGTATTTGCCTAAAAGGACGTGTGCACATTTCTTTATTTTCCTTTGACTGTTTGTTCAGCGATTTTCGTATAATGGCTTGGTACGAATGGGTTACCGTAGAAATCGCGATGCTGTTACGAAATATAAAGTATGCCAGAAGTCCATACAGTGGTTTCATATGTACAAGACCCCCACCTGTTCATATTTAAAAAATCAGGAGTATATCTTTCCGGGTAAACGTTTTCGTTTGTTTTAGGCTTGGGTACCTGCCTATATACTGTACATGTGGTTAGTGGTCAGTTCTTCCGATAACTTTTAACAACAATTATTTCGGGTATAAACTAAAGACCTTTCCTAACTATATACCGCTGGATCTTCTATAAACCTGATTTCCTGACAATCCACCATCTCACATTCGGTCTTTGAATTTTTAAAAAGATGTCAGAAATATTTATTAAATGGAACCATGGTCATGGTTTTACACAATTTGTGATCTGACGGTGTTTTACTTGGAAACATCGCAAACAAAGAAAAAGTATTGTTCATTAATGTCACAGAAAATTAAAACTGACCCTAAAATATCCAAACAGTTACACCGAGAGTGGCCATATTTTCGAAATATTATGACACGTTATACTTCGATAATGTTGCAAAACATTGTTTAATAATTTAACGTCCACAATTATTTTTTTTGATCTTTGAACAAATTATGGTGCAATAAAATGACAATTTATAAAAAAATCAAACGGTAAAAACACTTTAAATATTTATAATCCATTTCGAAGTAAACATTCACACATTGTCCACATCTATTTAAAAAAAAAAGATGTCAGAAATATTAATGTAAAGTGAAGTGATGGTCATGGTTTTACGCAATTTTTGGACTAACCGTGAAATGTTATACTTCCATTGAACTGTCCGTAAAATGTTATACTTCCATTGAACTGTGCGTGAAATGTTATACTTCAATTGTACTGTCCGTAAAATGTTATACTTCAATGAACTGTCTGCGAAATTTTATACTTCCATAACGTCATAAATAAAAGGAATATAATATTTCATTAACACTTAACGTTTAAATAATTCCTTATTCGAATGCGACAAGTAATACGCAGAACACATAATATAATGATATTGAATTGAATTGGATTTTATAGACGCACCAACAGCTAAGGTCATATGGCGACTTTCCAGCTTCCACTGGTGGAGGAAGACCCCAGGTGCCCCTCCGCGCAATTTTCGTGCACAGGCGGGCACCTGGGTAGAACCACCGACGTTCCGCAAGGTTTGAGTCCTATATCATAAATGTTCCATATGTCAGCGTCAAATACCTTTATCATAAAGGTGCCATATTATATGTTATTGAATTTGTATGGCTAAATATTACTTGGAACGAGTTGTTTTGGCAAAGGACGACAAAACAACGAGTTCCAAGTAATATTTAGCCATACAAATTCAATAACCTTTTTATTGTATACTTTCATATTATTTTCGATCAATGTTAATTGTATGACTATTACTTTTCATTGTATTTTGTTATTTTTTATAGTTTTTGATAGAATTCCTATCTTGTCATTCAGTTTCATTTTGTGTGGATGATTATTTTGCGCGAAAACGACGTCGACGTCGGATGACGTCGTTGAAAACATCAAGCGATTTTCTGAAGTTTGTTTACCATTCGATAACATTAAAAACAGTGGGTGAGTGACCATTTCAATTATTTTATCAATTTCTGCCGTAAAAGGTTGAAAAGAAAACACGTATTTTTTTGTTGACACTATAGGAAGGATTTGAAAGTAGTTCCTTATTTCTATTTCGCGGCTCTTAGCAAGCACGAGAAAAAGTTCCGGTGCAATATCAATGTGTGCAATAATGTGTGCAATATCGTAGCATATTGCACACTTAGCTCAATACAAACTACATGGGACAATATGGAAGTATACAATAAATTGGCCTACAAGATCTACAAATCTACACCTATTGAAATGAATTGCGGTTTAACGGCTCATCAGCACATTGTTTGTTATTTCGAGCATCCCCAGAACGTGGGGGCGTATACATAGAAATTTAAGAACCGTGCGCTATTCTTGATATCGGGTATATTCATATGATTCATATGATTCTCTAACGAAACACTGAAGTCTTCAAATAAAAACAATATTTCAAATGTCCTATAAAGTGTTATCAAGCAAGAATGTTATTGATGAGAAGCCCGTGTGCTGCCAGCTGTTCCATGTAGTATATATATATATATATATATATATATATATATGCATTACAGACGAGTGTAATGTTTTTACTGATCAAATATTTTTTTCAGTGTTCGATCCGACTCAAAATCGTAACAGTGCTGAACGGTATCAGATACCTTTTAAGCTGGCTTATGGCTTGACGATTCATAAAGCACAGGGAATGACTTTAAAGTGGTAAGACATTCATTTTGAGACGATTGTTCACCAACAGAATGTAATAAGTTATACCAAGCCAAATACACGAATTCAACATACACACATGCAGCACATACAGGTATTATGGTAAGATAATATTTGTTTCTGGGAGACCGACACATCTAGTTTTAGCCCTGAACCTTAAAAAACAACATTAATGTTTTTTGGAGGGGTGGGCATAAAGTGGAAAACAATGATAATCTATATATTGTTTTGTCTTCATGGGACTGGAGACAATGTAGGAGAGTGATTGGTGTCACTCCAAATACAAATGAAAATCGTCATAATGTGCATAAGTTCCATATGGAATGTGCATATGCATTAAATTAAGCAGCATGTACATGTTGTAACTGGATTTAATTATTGTTTATGAAAATGTTCAATAAGGAAAAATCGACGGCTCCGCTACTTTTTAATGCTAAAATATTAATTTAAAGGAAAATTATGTGTTTCCAAGGCCTGTATAATTCAAATGGTGTATTTTGTCACAAATCTAGAACTTATAAGAACCTTAAGGCATCCTATGATGAATATTAGTGATTATACTACAACATGTAGCCAGGATTTGTCCAGACAAACTATTTCAGTAACAATAATTATTCATACGGATCATTGGAATGAAACTGAAACATATTATTCGATATTACATATTAGTATTATTATTAATATTATAAAGTCTTGAAGTTGAAGCAGAAGTGTTCTGAAAGAAAGACAGATAAAAATATCGGACAGGGAAAGCAGCATTCATGGACGACAGTCAACCACAAAACACAAAAACAAACACGCAAACAGACAAACGAGAAGCAAAAGTAATAAAAAATGCAAACGACATCACAAACACAAAAGGGTTGACAATAGGGCTACCGCCTTGGAACGGTCAGCGGCAACAAAGGCCACTGGGGGTTTAAACCGGTTCTAAGGTGCACCAAACCTCACACTTACCCTACTGTCATCCCATTAAAACAGGACAGTGTGAATAAAGAAATCCCCACCATGATCAAATCTCTAACCAACAAGGCAGCATCAATAGGCAATATAAGTAAAACACAAATATGCTCGTGTAAATATAATACAAAAAAAACAATAGCCTAGAAAGCCACAATGAAGACTCTTTGAAAATTGAACTAAAGTTATTTGAATTGTATATATACAAACTATTATTTACTTACTTTGGCAGAGTTGAAGTTGATTGCAGACAGATATTTGCGCCAGGTGAACTGGGTGTAGCGATTGGCAGAGTACAGTCTGAGGAGTGTCTCTGTATCGTAAATTTCAACAACAGTGTTGTGGTAAGACAACCAACAGAAATCCAAGACTATCTTCAAAAGAGTCAGATTTATTTTTGGAAGATCTCTCCTGTTGTCATACTGAATGATTAATATAAAATATCACCAAATAGTTATATCGATCGTTGTGGAAAACGTGCCTGTGGCTTAAGATATCAGATCTCCAAGCATGCAACAGAACCTGATGAATCTAGTCAGTAAAACAGTAGGATGACTACAGATTCCTCAGCTCAAAATAGCTCGTATAATGTGCTGGGAAATACTAATTCAGTCTTAATTATAACAAATGTTTATCCGTGTTGAAGTAGCACTAACAGTGTACTTTTAGTCCCAAAAGTTACATGCGAATGCATTTAACTGGTTTAGCAGTTGGGCCACTGTATTTACGTTTCTTGTGTTCAGCCAGAGGTGTTGGTGTCCTAAATGCAAAACTTTCGCACCTTTAGTTTGATTGAGCTGCATTGCTCTTCGTCGACACTGCACTTTGACCCAGTATAACACTATTGACCTTCCTTCTATATTGGAGTGCTGTTGGAATGGTGTTTGACCCATTGAATTTTCCCCTGTGCTGGCACAACTGATTTTCAGTGGCATCAGAGTTTATCATTGAAGGTATGATGGACCACCCTGAATTTTTTGTGATCACATCCAAGAAAAATTGCCCGAAAACTACAAGGCAGGACAGGATATCTTCCTCCAAGCATTCTCTTGACATGAGAGCCTTAATTTCCTGTTGTTTTGTCAACTCTGTTGATTTGTTTACATTTTCTTGCCATTTAAGGAACCACTTTGAACTACACTGTTTTCTGCGAGCCTGGCATCTTCAGCTGTATTAATAGGTCTTCTGTCTCTATAGTTGGCCACGATTTTTGAGGTGTTTTGGAGAAACTCAATTGTTCCATCAAGAACCCGTCCTTTTTATCCTAGGGTTTGTTTGTAGGCCAACATTAAATTGAGCATTTCGTCATTCAAGACGTCTTCTGCCAACTTCTTTCGCATTTTACTAGAACTACTCGGAAACAAGTGCTCATTTGTAAGACTTCTGTGTACTTGTAATATATCCAGTTTGTCCCAGTTATAGGCATCTATCCACATAGCACATTTTACTTCACCAGTTTCCAGTCTCAACAATCTAGTGCACCCTTTCTGTATTCCACTTTTGAGTACATTGCTTCTTATCTTTTTGAAACAGTGGGATGGATCTATGAATATTACATGTTTGTAAGGATTTGCTGGTGCTTTCATTAATTTGCTTACCATGTTCTTTTCTGGAAAATGCATATGCATAAAGGATCTGATGCTGCATGCACCATCCATGGAGATGTATTTAATGTCAAATTCATAGCATTTCATTTTATCTATTGCCTCCCACACAAGGACATCACGATCTGAAGCATTAACTTGACGGGTGACAAAGTGGGCGAAGGGGAATCGGAAGCCTGTGATTCCCTGAAACATGATTTGTAGGATATGGCACCCTGGCTGTTGTTGATGCTCACCATCCTTTAGTACCTTAATTACATTGCCTTCCTCGCCCATCTCAGTAAATCCAACAAGTTCCATATTGGGCCCAGTTTTTACTATCAATTAGTAATCCACATATTCTGCCCTCTGCTGGAATTTTGAGTCTTTCAGCTTCAACCGTCATCCACTAAAAAAGTTCAGGGTTAAAACCTGTTGACCGTCTAACACTGTTCTTATATAATATAAGGAGTCTTGGTGATGGAAGAATTAATATTCCAGATTGTCTTAGAGATCTGTAATCTTCTGGGCTTCCTGTATACAAATTCAAACATTCGGATATTATTAGTTAATCCCATTTGTTTTGTTATTTATTTTTGTTCACAGAATTTGTTACTTGTGAAAGCATGAGTAAAATTAAGTTTTCGTTTGCATTGGGCATACGATGGCGAAGAATGTCTTTGGTACACACTGACTCGGAAGAAATAGCCTCGGAACATTATGTTACTGGTTCATTGACTGGTGAATAAAGTACTGGCATTTTCTACCAAGAAAGTTTGAAACCATCTTACAATTCATTGATCTTATAATTATTTCAGCTTTTTCATTATTTGTAGAAAGCCATTCTTCAAGAATATGAGTTTTTCTTTGAAAGTCTCTACCACTGAGTACAACACCTTTGCAAAGTTGAATGCAGTCCACTTGTTTGCAAACATTATTTATTCCCTCTTTAGTTGAAATATATGTATCATTTATATGAGTTGATGGTACATCAACATTTACACCTCTTATCTGAACCTGAAACTTCAGATCACTGTTAAATGTTACAGCTTTCAGAATGCTATTAGTATTGCTTTTGAGTCCATTCTCTGTGCTAAGTTTGACAAAGCCATCACCAGTTGATACAACTCTGTAGTTGGCTGGACAGTTATTTAGTATGGTATTCGTGTTGAACTCGACATCCTCCAGATTAGGAATAGGCTTCCATTTAAGTTGAAATACAGCTTGCTTACATTCATTGATTGTTTTCCGTTGATACACTCCCGGAAAGACTTTTTGAAGAATTTGGGAAAATGTCTGGACGTTATTAACTTTTGTTTCATCTTCCTCCAACATCACCGATATATTGTATGTATCATATACATCTTCCACTATCAGAAATTCATTTCCCTTTTCTGTCAAATTTTCAAGATTGTCTGTCAACCTGAAAAATGTATTAATTACGTGCACTGATATGATACAGAAATCTTATTGAAAAAATAACTAGAAACATAAGTTATCCAGGCCCCACTACATGTAGTAAATTGTAAACCATCTTCAAACCTCAAATGTATTGTTGTGCAATTCATGCACAAAAATTGGTAATAATCCGTTGACATTGGGGAATTTTCAAGGTTAACAAAACTGAAAATGTACATTGGACAGCCATATTGGCAAGCATCTTGAAAGCATTTGCACAAAATATTTACTTTTTTTAAAGACACACACGGCAATCTTGAGTTTTATATATACGAGGATCATTCAATAAGTTCTGTCACTAACGCGTTTTAACAATTATGTGCTCATCGTGAGCGTTGATGTTTGGTACCAAATGAAGGAGAGTTTCCATACCATTCCATTGATGGTAAAATGAATGCTGTATCTTTTGTGTGACGAAAGTTATGGAACATCTAATACACATCACTTATACATACTGAGGCATTTTCGTCCTGAGTTTTTTCAGGTATGTTAATTGTTACTTTTTTAAATGCCTGTTTCTCTTTAAGTACTTGTCGAAGACCTTTGACGTGTCTCATACATTACCAGTTATATCTGTGCATTACAAGATTTAGAATTTAAGCATAGTAGATGAAAAGGCATTGTCTTAGAAATTAACAATTTAAGCTAACGTGTAATATTAATTAAAAGATAAATGGACATTAAATGGAAGGGCAGTCTTCTGAAATAGCGTTTTTGGATGATCAATATTTTCACTTAACATTGTACAAAATTCTACAATAATGTGTTGAATATGAAATTTAAACTCTGAAGGACTAGGATTTGTAAAAAAATATGAAAACGTATTGATACTATGAGAATAATTACGACATTTAAAAGATATTATAACATTTCCGTAAACAAAATGAAGAAAATCAGTGTTATTTCTGCTAAAATTAAGGGATATGCATTCACTCATATCTGGTTTGCAGCAAGACGTTTCCGAATTCTCGAAAATTATTTTCATAAATTATGGGCGAATAACAACAGATGGCGTACAAGAAAATTTAAAAGCATAGAATTATTCAGTTTATTAATCCTATCTCTTTAAAAAGTATAAGACCTATGTTCTTGAAACTTTACACACATCATCTTACCTCAAGGAATGTCATACATATGTCCACTAACTCTGGCTATCATTTCGGCAAAAATATGCACATTTTCATAAAACTTTAACCTGCAACCTAACCGAGCTCGTAACTGGCCATAACTTCAAAAGTGTTAGACACATATAAATAAGCACGTAACAGATGACACATGTATTCCATGGAACACTCTTCTAGTTGTGTCATTAATTACGTTTCAAATGAAACGTTATCATGATGGGATTACTCTGTATACATTTGTTTCCTCCTACGTCACCGTTGGGGCCTGTGGGAGGCGGACGTCACAAGGTCAAACACTAAAATTTCAATTACACAGTCATATTTGCACATGACTTTCTATAAATACTCGTCTATAAAAGATAAACAATATCTCAAAATATGAGTATTTAAAACTCGGACGTCTGCCCAGGGGTTGTGTGTGGGCGAAAGAGGTTAGGGAAAGGATAATAGGGCGTCAATTAGTTTTTAATTATGTCTCAAATGAATGTTTTGAGGATGTAATTACTGTGGTTGATACTTTTCTGTCCTTCGTCATTCTTTGACCCAGGTAAGGGGCTTCAAAATGTTAAATATGCAAACAATTGGATAACGTGGATAATCGTGCAACATCGAGCCTTTTAGTTACCTCATTAATTTAGTATACTTTCTGTTCTAAATTCATAAGCATATATGTTCAGCTGAATAGTGGTATGGAGTATGGCCTATAACTATTCTACTGCTTTGTTTATTTGTTTTATCTATTTAAATCAGTGTGCAGGCAACATTGGAGATTCAGTGAGCAGTACATTTTATTTAAAGGATCGGATAAAACGTTTGTTGGGATTTGTTTATGTATTAAAATGTGCGAATATATTTTTGTTGTTGTGCCTTAAGACAAAAATGCGAAATGTTCATTATTCCAGTCCCCTTTAGATACGCCTGAATGATTTTGATCCCAGATCTCAGGATCTAACAGTGTGATACATTATGAAATGAAAGTGAAATGGACAGAGTCACCAGAGTCTTTACAAACTGTGGATATATAAAAGCAAAGCAGCAAATTGGTTAACCCGGCGTTTTTTGTTGGATATTTCGAGCAACAGAATTTAAGTTTCGCAGAGAAAACATGTTTAAGAAAATTCATGAACTTGTACAGTGGTCAAGATACTTTCTGCTACATTCAGCACAGCGCTAAAACAACTGTTTAGTGAGGCGTAAGACTAGCAGGAATAGGTCGTATTCACTAAACACAGACAACCAAAACACATGCATACAAAAAGAGCATGTAAGGACACTTTTGAAATCGCCGAACACGATAAATACACAAAATATAACTCGTTTTGATTGAAACTGTTCATGAACGGTAGTGAAAACTGCTTGTTACCGATCACGCCCACTAGCCCCCGGTTGAGCAGAACTCAATATTTAAAATGTTATCAGTACAGAAATTTAAGCCATCCAGAAGATGGTATGCACATGACGGTGATCATGGAAATAAATACTGGAAAGGTGATACCTTGGAAGCAACAAATTCAAACAAGAGAGAAAAGTAGCAGACTCGGTTGTATTGAGTATGTTCATGAGAGGTAATTATAAGATGTAACACCTCTCACGCCTCCTAGCACCGGCTTAAGTGATATTCTACTTTCAAGCAACACAGAATGGGCTTGGTGATCCCAAAGGACCAGTAAATAATAACATTCAATTGGTATTTTCATACCATTCCATTGCCGGCGGCGTGTAATCATGGCTTCCAACAAAATGATTTGTCCTAAACGAGAAAACAGTGGTCGAAATAAATGAAATGGAATTTAGTTGGGAGCAGAGGTTATGAAGCAGGCATATCACAAGTAACAGTCAAAAGACTAAATTAAAAAGCAGGCAACATATCCTAAGGGTGATTAAACAATACACAGAACCTTTAAAACCTTGAGAAGTGAAATAAGTGAATACTTATTTTATGTTTCACCTTTCTAAAGAGCAGAATTGCGTAAGGGTCCTTAAGTAAAGCATTTCAATATCAGTGAATCCCTCCAGTAGAATCGTGCAAATGGTGAACATATTTCGAAGGAACAATGTGAAAAAGGCATAACAGAAATAAGCGTCAATCAGAACGACAAATAAACTGCACAGTCAAAACGCTCTACACTATATCATTTTATGACACTCGACTACAACCTGTTAATCACAGTACTGAAAATACTGAGCGGCCTAGGTTGGCCGAAGAGGAATTACTGTCTAGATCCTTTGTTGAAGGGGCATGAAAGAAGTAGAATACTTACATTTGTTTTGTTATATTGTTATTGAAACAAAGTTATGCCATTTATGCGAAAAAGCCTGCCAACAGTTGTATTATGCCAATATTATCAAATGCGGAATGTTTTTTAAACTGCAAGCAATCCTTGTTAGTGCAGATGCTCGACTTTCAATGTATAGTCGCTTTATTGCTGAACTAAATTGAAGGAGAAAATTCAAAATAACAAATATTGTGCGAGATACAAGTACATACAACGTAGCTACAGATGAGCTTTTTGATCAGTTGGGCATTTACCCATTGATATATATTTAAATGGATTTCAATATGGTAAAATAAAACGATAACATTGTGTGATATTGTTTTGTTCCGCTAATATTTTATAGCATCACACAAAATGTAACTCATCAAATAAACTTGTTTTATAATACGCTTTATACAAGGTGACTATGTGGTACTTCATTGTTCAATTTGCATTGGTTGTTTGATACTTATTTTTTATTATTTGACAATTTCGATTACTTTATTGGTGCCCATGGTTTTGGTTTTAAATGGGTATTTTGACATTTTTAATTAGGTATTTAAGCTGCTTATCTGTAGATCTGTATACAAAGTTTTAAAGAGACGTATGACAGTCGTGAAATGGTTATCAAGCATTGAAATAATTATTTATCCAGTATCATGTTGAAATGGAACCTGCTTTCATATACATATTTGTTTTTAATGATTTTTTGTTTTTTTGTCGTCTTCAACAATATATGTAAATATATTATTGGAGCAATGTAATCAACAGTTAATACTATACACAAACAAGTTGCTTTATACTATTCCTATAAATAAAGGTGATAAATACACCCCACCCCACACAAGCTTTTTTTAGTAAGATCAAAGGCAATAACTCTGGTATTGAGTGAGTCACACCAACATTGTGTCATTTACTCTTCATGTTTATTCGTCGTTTTGTTTTTGTTGTTGCAGTGAGGGCAGCGAAAACAGCTTACCAAAGTAGGAAGGTACATCAGTCCCTACCGGCTATAAAGGGAAGCCCTGCACCTTTTTATTTTGATCGACCATTCAGTTCATAATTTATTAAAGTAACATATGTATCACAATACACATTTTAAAGGGTGTCATGAAACCGTTAAGTACAAATCGAAATTAAATGCACAATAGAATAAACTGAGAAATAAAATCTTCAATGGATTTTATCTGAAATGCCGTGGGCACTTTTTAAAGCGGTTTTGAGTAACCCCACCCATCAAAATAGTCTATAACAACCAGGTACAACAACACGTTTTAATTCCGTCGTTGTGGACATAATGGGTTTGTGTTACTGTTACAAAACAATACAAAACACATATTAACTACTATTATGAGTTATTGACACTGGTAGTAAACAAACATTTCTCCATATCGTAGAAAATTCAGTGAGGTATACAAGTTTTAAGACGGGCGCCGCCATCTTGCATTTTCGTTCTAGATTTGACAGTGGCTATCATTATAATAATTATTCTTTATTATTCCGCATAATATCGAAGTGAAAAGAATCATCTACCAATTGTTAATAAATCACAATCTCTCCTAGAGGCCATTTCATTGACCTCTGTCAACGTCTTAGACAGTCGCCTGCGATCACATGATAATTTGTCAGATGACCATAGCTAAATAGCAAAATGGGGAACGGAACTTCAACACCGTGATACCACCCACTATCGGATGCTGATTGACACGTAAACAGTCGAAAGAAACACGACTTATTTTTTAAGTTAGTAATTTAATTTAAAGATGAATGGCCATCCTTTTTGTAGTATTATCAATTAACAAATATAACTCTTA
This sequence comes from Cyrtodaria siliqua, assembly GCA_037043455.1. NCBI lineage: Eukaryota > Metazoa > Mollusca > Bivalvia > Adapedonta > Hiatellidae > Cyrtodaria > Cyrtodaria siliqua. The sequence goes on from JAWPHD010011964.1 coordinate 47,588, forward strand.
AACATCATATGAACATTTCTTCATAGTCTCGGAGAGAAACATATATTGAAAACCGCTACTAAGTTGTATGTAAAAATAAATATTATTTGCATGACGTAGATACAACTTTTACCACTGCGTGACTGCACGGGGAAATGAGGTAAATCTGAATTGTATAGCTGCACTATTGACAGATAATTGATAAACACATTTACCTGTGGATTAATTTACCTGTTCAAAGTTTTCTACATCATCAAATCAAATCTTATTCTCGCTTTTCACAGATATTGCAATGTGTGAATTGGAAATATCTAGGAAGTGTAAATATCTATTGTTGTGTATTGATTTCGATTTAAATAAACATAAACATGTTCATGAAACAAAACATGGCCGGAGAACTTTAAGGTAGGTTGTTAAGAGCTATGTGATACTGGAAAGTGCTGTACTGTAACCCTATGGGAACGATTTGGTGGTGCGTATTTTAAATGTTTTGACGGCGGAGTGATATGCCAAAGTACAAAAAAAAGTATAAAAGTCGAACAGGAAATGCAGTTTTCACAGAACACAGTAAACCCAAAAACACGCAAAAAGACAAACACGAATGGCAATGCTAATAAAGAATAAATGCACATGACGTCACTAACACAAACATGGTGGATAATAGGGCTACCGCCTTGGAACTGTCCGTGGCAAAAAAGACCACTGGGGTTTAAACCAGGTTCTAGGGTGCACCAAACTTCACACTTACAATACTGTCATCCCAATAAAACGGGATAGTGTAAATAAAGAAATCAAGGCAGCATTAATAGGCAATATAATTTAAACAGAAAGATGCTCGTGTATATAAAATACAAAAAAACAGTAGCCTAGAAAGCCACAAAGAAGGTACTCATTGACTTGACAGAATCCAGAACAACAAGATAATACATCATTGAGGGCACGACAAGACAATATAGCAGACAAACATCAAACGTCACCGTCCTTTTGGGCTTTAGGTAGACGTCATCATAGGCACAGCCTGTCTGGTCATTGCAAAGTTAAAGAGGAAATCATAGTGACGAACTGTAAATGGGTCCACCACCAAGCATGCAGTGCTTTTCAAAATGATAGGGTCATAACCTCTTTGATAAACCTTTTAACAAGTGTAACAAGATGGTATGAAAGTGATCATGACCAAGAATCTTACAAAGTTGTAAATCACATCACCATAGAAGTCAGGTTGTGATAGTTCTTGTCGCAGAAGAGTTCTTAAATTACTTTTATGTTTGGAAAGAAGATCAGGGTTACGATAATAACATTTTGCAAAGGTTTATGGTAACGATAGCACTGATGGAGTAGCTTTTTAGTTATACAACGATTATGAATAAAGTCCTTAACTGGAGTATAAGCTCTAGAAAAGCGAATAAGTTAAGACAAATAGACCCCATATCTAGATGCTCGGGGAACATCTTTATTCTAACGCAATATAATTCTGAGCATAATTTACTGTATATTTAAAAAAAATAATAAGCTGAAAAATTGTTTTCTTTTGTAATTTAAGCATTTCGTATAAAGTTCATTCAGAAATATATTAGTGCAATCAAGAAAATTTGCATTTCCATCGTTTTTCATCGTTTGTCAAGATTGTTGGTGTTTGATGAGACTTCGACAGAGGTGTATGTATATGCAAGGAAAGACAACTTTTCGTATGTGTCGTTTTTAGCCGTTTCCAAAGGTCCATTATCATACTCTTTTTTGGGTAGAGATTGAATTAATCAAAAAATAATATTAAACCGAATACTGAAAGAAATCGCTCGAATTAAAGAAAAAACCTATTAGTCAAAATGTTGAAGCAAGTTTTCTAACCTCGATCGCCGTTAATTTTAGTTCATATGCCTCATTTAAAAATTAGGAATATATTAACAACATATTTTTATTGTTTGGTACTCGGCTTTACTTTAGTAATTCAGTACAAGAAAAATTGATGCACAGCATCAAGTCGTCACAGAATATTTGGCATTTAAAAGAATTTTTTACAGAACAGAGAAAAAGCAGAATGTAGCAAATAATTACATAGTGCACATTATGATTCACTTGTTCGGTATTACTGAAATAGGAAGTCCAGACTGTATTGTGCCTATACCATTAGGGTATCATTTTGGTTTAATTGGTGGAGGGACTATAAACATTAAATCAAAGTAAATATAGATATACAAATCTAACAGGAAAAGCAGCATTCAAGGACGACAGTCAACCATAAACACACACAGAAACAAGGAACACATTTAAAGATGAATACAAGGCCAACTAAGACATCACAAACACAAAATGATTAGTTTATTTAATGAAAAAATCGAGAGATTATGCTTTAACACTTAAAGGGAATGTAACGACACAGCCAAACATCTTTATTATTGAGAGTTCTGAAAAACTTGAATAAGGGTGAAAGAATTATCAAAATCGGATGATAAACAAAGAAGATATGATCATTTGAAGGTTCCGTTGAAACGGATATGGAAGCCTCCATTTTTAGAGCTATGACATCACAGTTCTAAATGACCATGTATGGAATATTTATAAATATGAACTTTTACTTATTTATAGGGAAAAAATGACAGCAACTGTATGAAAATATGTATACTTAATGGCAATAATGCTTTATATGACCAGTAAAGTATTTTGCATTTATTTGCAGTGATTTTCTTTGATTTAATTGATATTTATAAATATTCCATACATGGTAATTTAGAACGGTGATGTCATAGCTCTCAAAATGGCGGCTTACATATCCGTTTTAAAACAACCTTCAAATGGTCATATATTTTTGTTTATCATTCGATTTTGATAATTCTTTCACATTTTCCCAAGTTTTTCAAAAGTCTCAATAACAGCGCTTGTTTGGCTGTGTCGGTACATTCCCTTTAACAAACAACCAAGAAAATGTACTGTACATTATTTGTTCAATTATATCGTACATGTAAAACTTACACGTCCAAAGCGCTATTCACTGACCCACGCCAGCCCTCGTAAAGAGAAAAGAAAATCCTAATAAGTTGAGAATGTGGAAACATATACAAGATTAATGTTCGACATGGTGACACGCACACACGCGCACACACACACACACACGCGCGCGCGCGCGCACGCGCATGCGCACACGCACGCGTACACGTACACACACACACACCTCCCCGACCAAAACTGTTTATTGCAATACAAAGGTTTTGTTCATGATCTGTTTGTTCATTTATATAAACCTTCTTTAACCACAAAGGAACAATTGTCCTATTATGTTAAAACAAATTCTCACCGAAATACTTTATTAAATAAAAAAAGGAAAGTATTTTTGCTTGCACCGGTAATCGAACCCTTGATATCGTGCATTGAAATCAAAACATGCATTTAGGGCAGCTATACTAACTATACTAAGTTGCCCGGGACAATTCCCGTCTAAATACTAAAAGGGGGATTCCTTCGAAGCAACAAACACAAAACAAGAGACAAACAAGAGATAAAAGTAGCAGACTCGGTTTTATTAAGTCTGTTCATGAGAGGTAGTATAAGTGCAACACCTCTCACGACTCCTAGCACCGGCTTAAGCGATATTCTACTAAGTCGAGACAAGGATTAATTCATAAACCGTATTTTTGTATGAATAATTGGAAATTGGTTTACAAATGATGTCGATGCATGAAATATTTAGTGCCAGTGTGTCTACTTGTAATATCTTCATGAAATAACCTTTGTGATTATGTGTATAAACAGAACAATCAGAAATGTAATGCTACCAACTGTTCTTAAAATTCGTATTGTGAATGATTTATTTTAAAATAAAAATTTAGTAGTATGTCATGGATCAACTTTATCCTTTCACTCCGGTTTGTAGTGCCTTAACGATGTTCTCCTTGATGTTCCGACTTCAAACAAGTCATCGAGAACATATAAGATTAGCTTCTTAGGTGTAACTTACTCGTATATGTTTTATGTATACTATATACATGAACATTTCTGTGTTTTTTCTTAATACACCTATATACGAGTTCTCAAATGTAAGGGGTTAACTCGGCGGAGATTATTTTTATTTATACTGTCCTGTTGGTTAATGATAATGACAGGGTAAAACCGAGGTTTGGTGCACCCTTGAACCGGTTTAAACTCCCCGGTGGTCCCTTTGCTACTAAACGTTCATAGGCGGTACCCCTGTTATCAACCCTTATATGTGTGTGATGTGCCTTTTTACTGAATGTGTTGTTGATGTACCCTTTGAATCACCTTTGTGTTATAACACTTGTTGGAGTGTTCTGTGAATGCTACTCTTCCTTTTGGACTTATAACCTTTTCTTTTTTTAATATATTCGTAAATGTGTTGGCATATTTTTACTTTTGAGAATCATAAATAACGTATGATTTATTTATCAAATTATCGCACATGTTGAGAAAAGAAATGACAAGAGATTCTCCCAATGGACAAGACGCGATTCCAGCTGTCATATTAGTGTCGACGTTGCGTGCTGACGCTATTAACGTGTAATTTCTTTTGGCTGATGAGTATATTAACTGGAGTTATTCGACTCCAGGGACTCGTGCATTAAGAAAATCGTCATAACGTATCAGTGATGATTATTGCTTTAGATCCATTTCAGATTCCAGAAAGAATCAATATAAGTAGATATTAAAGTCGAACATGAAATGTAGTATTCACAGATCATAGTCAACCAAACACACGCATTCAAAACAGACAACAATTACAAGAATAAGTAGAAGCAAAGTATGACGGGTGGGGGTGGTTGGGGTTAAACCATGTGCTAAGGTGCACCAAACCTCACTATTGCCCTATCAGCAGTCACTTATTTCGAAAAGGAAAAGTAGCATTCAAGGACGACAGTCAACCACAAACGCACACAGAGCCTGTGGGATGAAAATATAGGACAAGTAGCGTTCAAGGACGAGAGTCAGCCACAAACGCACACAGCCTGTGGAAGGAAAGGATAGGAAAAGTAGCGTTCAAGGACGACAGTCAACCACAAACGCACACAGCCTGTGGAATGAAAAGATAGAATAGTAGCGTTCAAGGACGACAGTCAACCACAAACGCACACAGCCTGTGGAATGAAAAGATAGAATAGTAGCGTTCAAGGACGACAGTCAACCACAAACGCACACAGCCTGTGGAATGAAAAGATAGAATAGTAGCGTTCAAGGACGACAGTCAACCACAAACGCACACAGCCTGTGGAATGAAAAGATAGAATAGTAGCGTTCAAGGACGACAGTCAAGAATGGTTGACACTATATAGTCACAAAAATACAAAATTACAACTGACCATTGGCGATGGCATATGCATGGACATTGCATTGACTATACACGTTAACTTCCTGTTCTTTGTACACTTTTATTGTTTCTTATGACTAATGAACACATAACTAGTTTATTATTAAATACTGTATTGTCAAAGTCATAGGGAAAATATTTATTAATTGGAAATATAAGTGCATACTTGTTCTTGGAAAGTAGTTTTTGGCAGAGCTAGTACTTGTTTACACATGGATAGATTTTGTATTTACCTTGCATACCTATTTCAGAATAGAAAAAGTAAAACTCGTCTCCGTTTATACAATTCAACAAGTCCGATCATTTGTAAAAAAACAAAGTCTGCAGCTGCGTTACTTTAATTTTTGAATCATCAGTATCGGAGAACCGTTGTATGTAATCGTTTAAATTAGTAATTTAGTTATTAGCACATTCATTATGGGTTTCTTAGAACAGTTACTTAATAGTGTTCAAGATATATATATGTTTCAGTTTTACGGAGCACTAATAAGATGACAACATTTTCTGGAGTTTTCAGATTTGAGACAGTTAACAAATTATCAGTAGACAGGATAATCGACAAATCTCGTGGTCCTGTAAACTATTTGTAATACTCCATTTGAAATATTGAACTAATGTGTTTATATCAACAAACGTGAACCCAAACGATATGATACTGATGATCTAACTTAAACATATAAGAGGAGGTGTCAATATTCATCTCATCGTTTATTTCAATGATCAAGGAAATATTAAATCTAATATCTAATAATACTAACGTACGTTTGAATGGTATTTTACGCTATTTTAGCATAAGTTAGGCCATGTATGACGGTCGATATTTTGTGATAGAGGTAGACCATCCAATTTTCCTGGGTAGAACCAGTACTGTACACCTCCGGCCGCCCGTAAGTGTAGACACATTCCCATAAGTCGAGCTCCCAGTGGGCTTCGAGCACGCCGCGTTAAGAGGCGAGAACGTTTTAGACGCAGGGCCTTTACTACTCACGTACGACGTTAAAATCTGTTTTGGGGTGATATAGAATATTTGGATAATATGATCTCGTGTATCAAGTGATATGTGCTTTACAGGATCGACTGCATCAATAATTAATATATCAGCTTCACTGGTTTGATGCTACGCTGATGATTCTGGTGTTTTAATGGCAGTTAATAATAATAATATATAGGGCGAGTGTATTGCTTTACATGTGAGTGAAGTTGCCAATAGTTTCAAAATGATTTGCCAACTAGATTTTCCAAACATCGCTATGTGAAGTTGTTTTCATAATAAAACAAGCTTCATTTGCATGTTTTACTGTATTTGTTCATCGAGCGTTGGTGATATAAATGAAATATGCCTTATATTTAAACCCCTAGTGACCTTTCTGCCACAGACCATTTCAAGGCGGTAGCCCTATTGTCAGCCCTATTATACTTGAAATGTTATATCTTGCTTTTTATTCATATTTGGAATTATTGTTTGTTTCAGTGCGTGGTTTTGGTTGACTGTGGTCCTTGATTGCTGCATTTCCTGTTCGACTTTTATATCTGCTTGAATACAATTGTGTATACTGATTTTAAAGTAGAATTAGAATTGCATACAGATTGGAAGTCCGAATGAGATTTGTGGATGATTAGACAAATTACATATATTTATATATTTAAGAGTGTCGCAAGATGACCTTAGTGGTTGGGACTAACTCAGGAAATAATCAATGTCAGTGAATGCTTTTACATAAGTTTAATGAAACTTTTAAAATATGTTCAATATATACACAATTATCAAAGAAAAACAAGCGAATACACAGATGAAAGACTGTTCTCTTGAACGTATAAAACGTTCGTAGTATTATCACGTATACGAAAGTGTTGTTGAAGTTACAATAATGTTGATGATCAGAAACGTTACAAAAAATGAATGATGATCTAACGCGATGTATTTGGTGCGGTTTATGATCATGAGGTTCGATTCCTGTGAACCGTTGATTGTCATCAAAAGCCTTCTATAAGGGTTCATGACGCGATGAATAGCCTCCAACGAGATTGTGTGGTGCAGTTTTTCCACTGAGGCCTGATGACGCGCCCACCACGTTTCTCGGGGGTTGTTGCTTCTATGACCACCTGACCATGTTGTCCAGGTACGGGGACACTCTCCATCCACTCATTATGCGCTGAATCATCTAGAGGGCGTAGCTTCACTCCGGGAGGCTTAGGCTGTAATGATACATACGTTCAGACATCGGTTCATTAACACAACAATCGTATACAATCATCGTTACACAAACAAATCATTATCTACTATATATATGTGAGCTAATATGACGTTCTAATTATGATGTGTAGCAATGTATACTTTACCCTGTCCCCGATGTCATTCTGTAACCGCAGGACAAATATCTATAAAATAACACATCTTAAGGCAGTCCATTAAACATAACGCAACATACATATGAATATTTTAAAGAAACCTGGTTATTGATTACTACTACTAATGTAATATAAGCGCAGAAAAGTGCACTCAAATGAACGTAACATCCGTCTAAAGTGCACTCATCCGCATCCGTAAGATAGCAATATTATCAAGTGCACAGAAATGCGCTAAACATCCGCATCCGTAAGATGTCAATATTATCAAGTGCACATAATTACAATACACATCCGCATCCGTAAGATGTCAAGCTAATCAAGTGCACATAAATGTACTTAAGATTCGAAACCTATTGAGTGCACAGAACTGTACTAAACATCCGCATCCGTAAGATACCAATTATATCGAGTGCACATAAATGAACTAATCATCCGCATCCTTAAAATACCAAGCTTACGAAGTGCACAGAAATGTATAAAACATCCGCAAGCAATAGATAACAAACTAGACAATCTTGAGGCAGACTAATTAATTATATTCCAAGAAATGTGCCAAATTGAGATAAGAAAAGTTGTAAAGTAAATGCTTCAAAATTGCTGTTTGGAAATGTCCCAACCACTTAATGTATTTAATGCCAATATTCTCTTATGCCCCTTTTCAAACGTTTTTTTTCAAATTTCACATTCTATCTCATATATCACCTTCATGAAGTTCACAGATGTATGTTTGTTGTTTTGCCCAGAATGTACATTGCTCTTAAAAGACTCGTTTGCGCAAATTACAATTGCGATTCAGAAGACCAAAACACTGTAAAATACGGATACATATATGAATGGTGCCAAAGGTCAACACACAAATAAAGATGACTTCAATGCGGGAAGATACATGCTTTGCTTTGACACATCTAGTAGGTAATTTAGACATTTTACCACCAAATCTGTAGCTTCCTCTACAATCCAGACCAGTTTACCAGTAAATATTGGATATAATAATCATTGATGAAGTCGACCCCGAATAAAGCCTGCATAACACACTTGTCATACGCGATGAAACTCTACCAATAGTCCATATAAAATCGAAATAGAAATATAACGCCGGTTTTGAGATGGTGATACTATTTCTGCGTTAATTTAGCTGTTATATGTTCTTGTGCATTGCGGAAACAAACTATGAGCTGGCCAACCTATGAATTTTATATGTGAGATGATATCAAACATTAGGTTAATTTCATGGTGCTAGACAGTTTTGCTGGGTATTTTCAATAGCAGTATTGGAACAGTCTGGCATTGTGTCAGGCTCATGGAATGTGCCGATTATATCTGAATATTGATATTTTGTCTAAAATGTCCAAACTTTAGATGATAGTGTCGTAATGTTGGTGCTAACGAGAACCACATACGTATTACATACATCTCATTTAATCGAAATATATATATATTGTAAATTCAAGTTAGGTGCTTTTTCACAAGCGTCTAAGAGCATCAATATGGTAACATCAGTTCTTGGAAGTCGATAAATCTTTGAAATATAAAGCTAGTGCGATTACAGACTGTTGAATTATGTTTAAAATCAAGCATTGCATAAACATTATACCGGCTTGTGCTTACCTGAATTTGACGATTTTGTAACGAGTGAAGGCAATCGGATTTACAGAATTGCGCAAATGATATTCAAAGAGAATATTGAATACGGAATATGAAACAGCTTTGTAGGGTATAAGCAACAGCTTTACATAAAACAAGAGGGCCAAGATGGCCCTGAATCGATCACCTGAGGATCTTTGCAATGATGAACAAATTGTCCCCTCGCAAATGCTTACTGACCATGTTTTTAAGTCTTTCCTTATGTAAGTCTATGTAATTTATGTAGAAAGAATCCATACTGGCTATGTCATCAAATATAGCGGCGCTCTAGACCCCAGCAGATTCCCTCCAAAAGCCATTAAAAGTCTAACCCAAAATTATCATCAGTTTTACAATGTCATTTGGCCGATAGATCTATATATATTTAATTTACATGGAATCGCTGATATAACCTTCATCTTTATTGTAGTAACAAACATACAAACATGCAATGCAGATCTTACATTTTACACGTGTGGCTAACGGCCATACTGTTTAGAATACAGCAACAGTGAACTATTTTCTGTCCCGTTAACTTCCGGATAACACAATGTTAAGATTTTCATCGAAACACATACACTTCTCAAAACTGCTAACTACACCGCTACGTTTTGGGTTATATATATCGATGGGTTGAATGTTTTTCAATAAAATAAAAAGGAAATACCAATTCAATCATTTTTACATCATTTCATTTTATTTTTTTCATGGGCAATGCTAGAACTAAACCACAATAAGCAATTACAAACGACCCATGTAAACACTAAAGTCACACTTTTCATTTCTTGTTCATAAAAGTGTGACTTTAGTGTTTACATGGGTCGTTTGTAATTGCTTATTGTGGTTTAGTTCTAGCATTGCCCATGAAAAAAATAAAATGAAATGATGTAAAAATGATTGAATTGGTATTTCCGTTTTATTTTATTGAAAAACATTCAACCCATCGATATATATAACCCAAAACGTGAGCGGTGTAGTTAGCAGTTTTGAAAAGTGTAGGTGTGATTCCAAATGTAGATCGATTAATTTTTACAAATGTCTCTTTTAGATCATACATACTTCATTATTAAAGCCCAGTAATGTGATTGTATCACAAAAACATTGGTGTTTTTCCATTTCTGATCCACGTTTTGACCCTGACCTTGCAATTTGAGCATCTTATTCACTTCTAAGTTCTGATATTATCAAACATATGTAATGTACGTTTTATACACCATTTTTTCACTTCAATTATATTTGTTGAAATACTTATTTGTGATTCCTTTTCAGTGATTTTTGATGAAGGACAATTGTTTAAATTTAATAAGCGTCTTATCGATCTCTGTTTCCGTGTTTCACATAAAGATGGGTTTAGAAGAAGGTTTCCTCACTTTAAACACTTTAAAATGAATATAATATGCTGTATTTTCAAGTCAAAATAAAATACCTTCCATCATCTTTCTTAAAAGCATTTGAAGCAAACAATTATTGAATGAACAATATATGTATTAGATAGTTAAAACTTTTATGAACTTTTTTATAGCAATAAATTTAATAATTTGACTTAAGAGCAAAATCGTCGTAAGATGTTCCATAAAACGGGCCACTGTACTACGAATGTATTACAGAAATCAACGTTTTTATTCATTTTTTTCCAACATTTTGTCCCAAACTCTCACAATGTGAACTTCCACATTATCTTATGATACAATGAAACATTTGTATATATAATTGTGCACCATTTTATCACTTCCATTAGATTAGTTTATGTTCAAATATCTTATTACAAAACGATTCCTGTTTTCAGCAATGTTTTTTATGAAAAACACATTTTTAGAGCCAAAAATAAAGTATTTTAAATCATCATATTCAAAAGGGCTTTTTTTCTAGGATATCTCTGTACCTTTTTCTGTGCAAAACGGTAAGAAACTAATTGTTTATAGCTCATTTAGTGTTGTTTTTTTTCATTTATAGCCTAGTAACACCAAATGTATTATAGAAATCAACGATTTTATTCATTTTTTCCAAGTTTTGCCCCAAAATCTCATATTATTAACCTCATATCCATCTATAAAAAAGAGTATGATAATGGATCTTTGTAAATGGCCGAGAACGACACATACGAAATATTGCAGTCTCTGTTTGATTGAGACTGTTCATGAGCGGTAGTGAAATATGCTAGCTACCGCTCACGCCCTGTAGCCCCAGGTTGAGCAGAACTCAATATTCATAAAATCAATAGTACAACATTTTAACCATCCCGAAGATGGCATGCATATGGCGGTGGACATGGAGTATACTACTTCCCCAAGTCGTACGGCGTATGGTCCCAGTATCTAATAAAATTAAATGCCCCAAAGAGCGAAATAAACATAATGAAATTTAGTTGGGAGCAGCGGTTATGAAGCCTGCGTATCACAAGTAACAGCCAAAAGACTAAATTAAAAAGCAGACAAGATATCCTATGAGTGGTTAAACAATACCCAGAGCCTTTTATCGGCCGGAGTAGTGGAACCCTTGATTTACATAGAGATGCATTTGGAAGAGCATTTCCAGACTATTGAATTTTTCTTATTTGCTCAAATGATTTTTTATAAATTATTTCAGTTTCCGGAGATTTTCTCTTAAAAACGCAACTTTTACCCCCAAATTTAGCATTTCCCATCATCATTATCTTGAGGACTTTTTTTTTCTGAAACTCATTACATGTCAGTGATTCTAAAAATCCTAAAATACTTTCTTTTGCAATTTGTTTGACCTTGACTCTTATTTTCGGCTATAATTACTGACCAATATGTCCAGTATCTAGTATACAGTGATTTTTCAGATTATTTTCATATTTTATTCACTAAAATAGGTGAAGTGGAATTTTGACATATATATTACTAAACCAATACTAGATTGCATATTTCCAGTATACAGTGATAGTTCAGATCATTTGCTTATTATATTCACTAAAATAGGGTCATACAACTGAATAAAGAATTGTTTTCTGTTGTGTTATTCGAGTAAATAAGGAATGCATAAAGAACAATGAACGAGGGAATGGTAATTGACGAATATGGAATAAAACATCAAACTAAATTGTTGCTGGCTTTATCTTAAAGGGTGTTAACATCTCCTTTAGTTATCGAATTTATATTAGAATAAATATAAATATATATAGATATATATATCACAAATGTTTCTCCCTATATATAACTCTGCCTTGTGAACGTGCATCTCTTACGAGATCTTAAATCAAATTCTCTCCCTTTATTATATTTACTGAATTCACAGTATCCCCAAGATCCGGCACCTTTCATTGACACTGTCTCAATATAGCTGTGTGTGGTTGAACGCTTAAATGTGGCCCACTCATCTGAGCTATAATTGTATGTATGTACGCGTCTATATGTTAATTGTGCCTCCAGACGAGCGTGTTATTATGTAAAGATACAGTTCATCAACGTGTGTTGCAGCTACCTTTTTTAAGGAGTGAATTTATACGCTTGATTTCTGTGTATCTCGTCATAGCTAGGCGCCCTGCCGTAGTTCGTCCGAAGGTTGTCTGTCCTTGGTAGTTCACAAATGTTTCTCCCTATATATATATATATATATATATATATAACCTTTTTTACACCTTCTAAACATGAAAGGTAAAATATAATGGTTCAGAATGGATTATTTGCACTTCCCTATTGGAGTCATTTTCAGAGACATTAATTATCTGTTATTTCGTGTTTGTACGTGGCTTTTTTGCCGAAAAGATCTCATGGAGAAATTTCAGGACATATTTTCCAGTATTCACTCTCTATGATAGCCGCGACAATAAAACAACTTTAATAACTGCAGCTTGCATGCCTCTGACGGCTGAGTTAGTATCGGCGTGGTGCCATTGGCCAACGATGAATATATATCACCTAATCAACAAGTCCACCGTTCACGGGCCTAACACCATACCAGACGGGACCAATATCCATAATAATATATCGACTGCAATTTTTCACACCAAGAAAACTAGAACCTACGACATGCTAATGTTCAATATAATATCCGATATAAATATCAAGGGAGGCTTTAATTTCCATTCCATCATTTATTTCAATAGACACGGCCATAGAACAGCTGCATCAAGGAGGAAGGATCGCAGAAATGTAGTCTGGGGAAATTGTTTTATGAAAGGCGGGTTTATATGATGGATATTCAGACTGAATAATATCATTTTATAAAATTTGTGTGAGTACCCGGATGTACTCTGGGGAATCGTTACCATTATCTGTTTCTTTGTTGTATTAATTCGAAGAGGTTTTATGGGATATCTGTTGCTAAAATTGCTCTGGAAAAAAAGAAGTTATACAGTTAAACGGTTTGGTCGAAATACGCGAAATATATTCTTATTGGCAGGCGCATTGTGGAAACACTGACATATAATGGATGTTGTGCTGTTATTTGTTTTCAAATATTGCAAAACAAACGACGAATTTGCTTGCTGAAAATGACATAATGTGTCAATGAGAAATGAAATTACAGTTTTCAGATGCATTTTAGGAAGATCGGAATTTTAATTTAGAATTTAATTTAAAAAACTGTTAAAACTGAACAATACGGATTTTAAACGCTGGAATACTTTTAAATACTTATTATTACTTAAACTTTATTCAAAAAAAACAAATTAGTGATTTATAATATAGCATTCTGTGAGGAAATCAGAAGTGGAGTTTATCGCTAAATAATATGAATATATGTTTGTGTTTTGTGACAGATGTCTAAATAAAGCAACGATTTGGTAGCCTGAAGAAATATTGTAAACAGTTCAAAACTTATTTTTGGAGTACACAGAAATTATTGGAGACATACGTAGAATACCAACAGAGAAATGAATATTCAGTATTTATATAAATCTGTTTATAGCTTTATACAGTAGTTGAAGTTACAAAATACATTGATTTGAATACGTATATACAGTATAACTGGTGATTAAAACGTAATAAACTGACACCGGGATGAATAAACTGGATGTTGAATAATGCACATATATCGTGATAAATTACGATTGGGTTTATTTATATGTTGTTGTACGTTCATCTTCGTAATAATGTTGAGTTCAAAGAAGACGAGAGAACAAATAGGTACTAGAAGGTATGTTCCTACAAGACTGAAGCCAAATTATGATCTTGAGAAATCAGAATATACGGCTGAGGACTGCGGCATTGGATGCAATGATTCGACAATTATTTTAGATAACAGACGAAACATGCCGACATGGAATGAAAGACATTTACTTACATCATCAACGAAATCAAGATATAGAGCATTTGATCACGTGATTACCGAAGAGGAATTTCATGATATGATCCAGATATTACATGTTTTCCAGAAAGTATGCACAGAAAATAATTTGACATTTCTACTGTATGGTGGTTCCCTGCTTGGTGCATATAGGCACTTTGGTATGGTACCCTGGGATGACGATATTGACGTACTATTAAATGCAACAGAAATATTCCGGTTAAAACATGCATTTGAAATAGTGCCAGGATTTTCATTAGAATCGCCAACCAATCATCAATGGAAATTCTACAGAACTAAGAAGTCAAAAGATTGCAGTATTGGTTCAACAGATCAAACCAACAACGTTGAAAGAAACTGTAAAATGAACAAATGGCCCTACATAGACATTTTCTTTTTCAAAGAGAACGAGACACATATTTGGGACGACAACAACATATATAGCTCTGTATATTGTTATAGAAAATCAGACGTTTTTCCGCTTAATTTATTTCCATTTGAAGATCTCATTCTTCCGGTGCCAAACCAAATAAAGCGGGTTTTAGATAAAAGTTATAATGTGGAACTGTGCGTAACGACAGTTTTCTCTCACAAACACGAACGCATATCTGAGAAACGGCAGATTTCGTTGCCATGCAAACGTTTATTTCCTTTCTTTCCGTTTGTTTTTGAAACGTGTGAATTTCGGAAGTTAGCTCGAAAACTGCTATTTTCAGGTTTATTGTTATATGAAACTATTCATAAAGAACAATGCTAGTCATCGTCAGCTTTAATGTGCATGATTGATAGTTTTTACAAAGATATCAGTTTAGCTCTGTTTTATAGCCGGTCTTAAATACTAAAAAATGCCTTAAAATTGGTTTACAAAAGTATAAATAGAAAGTAAAATTAAGGTAAGAAAACTGGATATGATAACTAATGCAACAATTGTATATAAATGCATAATACCCTTAACATGGTAGATAGTGTTCTAAAGGTTAGACGAGAAACCCATATACAATACCAAATAACTAATGCTGAAATATTACAGAACAGAACACTTTACATCAATACCGGTCATATGCGAGAAAATATGTGTCATGTGTTGCCAAAAAGTGTCTTTTCAGTCACAATATTAAATAATATAATCGCATGGGAAGATTATTATGCCTTATATGGCGTCGACGTCATCACTTATTAAGATACAAATAGTAAAATCTAATGAACACTCTTTCCAGTCGTTCTTTCCCGCCGTAAAATCAGCAAAGTGTATATTCAAGGAGTAAATATTTCAGTAATCTCGTCTTTGTCTAAAAATGCACACTCACTTATAATTCCTGATTGAAATGTGAATGTATGCAATGTTGTTGTTTCTGACTATATTTCTTAGCTGAGTTGGATACATTGAGGTTCATGCATTGAAGTGTACCAAGGTTGAATGTCAAACATAGAGCACTTTTATAGGGATGACAATAGGGTAAGTGTGAGGGTTGGTGCACCCTAGAACCTGGTTTAAACCCCCGCGGCCTTTTTTTGTCACTTACCGTTCCAAAGAAATATAAAAAGATCGGACAGGGAAAGAAGTATTCAAGGACGACAGTCAACCACAAAACACAGAAACAAACATGCAAACAGACAAACAAGAAGGCAAAAATAATAATAAAAGAAAACGACATCACAAACACAAAAGGGTTGACAATAGGACTACCGCCTTGGAACGGTCAGTCGGTAGCCCTATTGTCAACCCTTTTGTGTTTGTGATGTCTTTTTTGGAATGTTATTCCTCTTTAAAGTTGTTCTTTGTTTCTGTGTGTGTTTGTTGTTGAATGTCGTCCTTGAATGCCACTTTTCCTGTGCGATTTTTATATCTATACTGAACTAAACAGCTAACGTACCAGTAGACAATAACTTTAATGTATGAACTTATTATACAGAAATATAAAAAGAGCGGGCAGGGAAAGTAGCATTCAAGGAGGACAGTCAACATATGCCGACTGGTACCGTTGGCGACAGGTGATTTGAATGATTTTTTATATTTACAGTCGTTATTGACAAGATATTTGTCTCGTTTAGAATACATTTGTTTTGATTTATTTAGTGTTATTATTGAGATATTAAATGAATTGTCTACTGGTGCGTTGGCTGTTTGGTCCAGTAGATATTTGGTTTTAAAGCGCACTGCATGTTTAGTGATTGACCCCCCTACATTCAGTCATTACGCTTCACCTTTCACTTGTGCGATGACTGGACTACCTCTTGGGACTCTATGATTGTACCTACTGAAACCCCAACTAAGGGAGGTGAGTGCCTGAGCTTTCGTCCCTCGGGTTTTCTGGTCGTACCCTAGATTGGTTTTCTCTTAAGCTGCAACTACTATGGTTGTTCAGTACGATTCTGGATACATCCTGAGATGTTTATTATTTTGTATTTGTTTCTTTAGTTAGTTTCTCAGGATTTGGACTTTATTGTTAGAGAATTCCTTTTGATGGGGTGTAGTTTTGTTTACATTGTCTTGTCTCTTTGGGCGTTGAAGACAGGATAATAGCGAGGATTGTGCGCATATAAAATCGAGTAAAGCTAACCAGTAGGCCTTATTGCCTTGACCGTTCCAAGTCGGTAACCCTGTCTTCACCACCCTTTCTGTTGTTTTTTTGTCTCTTTCATTGTACAAGTCAGGGTTTTAGAAAGATTCAGAAAATATCACAGGCTCAGAGATGTTTAATTACAACTATAAAAGTAGATATAAACATCGGACAGGAAAAGTGGCATTCAATGACAACATTCAACAACAAACACACAGAGAAGCAATCAACAACTATAAAGATTGTTAAGGGCAAGATATGACATCACAAACACAAACGGGTGGACAAAAGGGCTACGGCCTAAGACTGGTCAATGACAAAAAAATGCCGCTGGGGGTTTAAACCAGGTTCTAGGGTGCACCAAAACTCACTTTTACCCAAGTGTCATCCTAATAAACGGGAGTAGCTTTTTAGTTATGCAAATATTTCAAATACCAAAGTCCTCAACACGAATAAATCTCTAGAAATAACGAATAAGTCGAGAAACATAGACCCCATAAGAATTAGCTTGAGGAACATCCCCCTCTAAACAATATCAAAATTAAAATCATCTCTCTTTTCATAGATGTTACTAATTATTTCGCCATTTCCAATAGAAGTTCCTTAGGATAGATATTATTAACCACTATTGTATCAAATAAAGGATTGTCAATGTTCATTATGTCATCCAGATACCGAGATGTGCCATTAAAGGCTTCAATTACAACTACCTGAGTATCGGATAAAGGACTCAACATGAAATATCTTTCATATCCATACAAGAAAACATCTGCGACAAGAGGTGTACAGTTCGTACAAACAGGGATACAATGAAATGAAACATCTAGAGGGCAACTAACGCTGTTTATTTTCAGTGCGTGGTAACCGCTTTTTATTTCATGAACATCTACAGGATTGGCAATACGATGTCAACATAGTCTACTCTGTTCAATTATTCCCCTAAATTGAAACCAGTTTTATTTGCATGTTTATGGATGGTGTCGCTCTAAATTATACTAATTTCATTGAGCTTTGGTTGTCAAGACTTAATATTGCATCTCGCATACGGCATGCTATATTCAATTATAGTGACATATGACTGGGCATTTCAGAGAAAGGCTTATTATTGGACAGGCGACTATGTAGCAAACATGACTTGACAGAAGAATAGTTTTTTACACCAAGAAAGCAGTCACCAAGAAACAAAAACGAAGTTTAACACGAGGGTACCTACAAATGGTAAATCCCATGTGGCTCTCGATCTACATTGGGGCACTGCTTATGCAGGCAGATCGGAAAGTGCATTTTGTATTTTTTATCATGTTTTATTATGTTTTCTTCCACATCCCTGTATTGTTTAAGGTTCTGCTTGAGTGGTGGCAGAAAACAATGATCGATGGAAATAGTGTATACCTATTAGTGATCATACAATTGGTAAATTAGGGTTCTAACAAGTGGTAAAATAATATTTGGGTTGTTATTGTATAAATATTAGGTTCCTATAAGTCGCAGTGTAATAATACTAGGGTTCTAACTATTGGCCATATAATTGGTAAATATTGTATAAATAAATGTAATGTCATTAACAGTATCACAGTTGTAAGAAAGATAACGTAGATGCCAAGAGATTCTCCGGACGGACCAACCCGATTACAAATGTCATATAATTAGTGACGCCGGAGCCGCGTGCTAAATGGAATATGCATCTACTTCCATCCTCATAGGCCTGCGTTATAGAAATATTGAATAAATAGACCTGTTATTCACTACTTTGACAATAAAAAATTCCATTATTGTTGACAACAATCCAATAAGTGAAATTGTCGTGCAGAATGCATAGTCATCCGGGCCATTATTTTAGCCGGTCAACCCATAATCCGTGTCACCGTACGTTTTGCGAGGATGTGAATACTACCTATGTTTCTTTCCCAGATTTTTCCCGGATAGACATTATATGCAGAAATATTTTAATTAACCCAAAAGTTAGCCCAGTAAATGTCCTAATTGAAATGACTTTTATTTTT
The DNA here is from genome assembly GCA_037043455.1 of Cyrtodaria siliqua. Lineage (NCBI taxonomy): Eukaryota > Metazoa > Mollusca > Bivalvia > Adapedonta > Hiatellidae > Cyrtodaria > Cyrtodaria siliqua. Next base: position 66,664 of record JAWPHD010011964.1, read on the forward strand.
TAAAAAACAATTATGTGGTCACCAGGGGTGACATCCACACTATTTTAGATGTACATTTACTGCTACCGGTATCTTATGTCCCAACTCAGAAAAAAAAAACTTCCTGTAGTATTTGGATGCATATTCCCTATAGACACGCGTCAAAATTATCGAACATTTTCAACTGACCGATAAGGTTAACCGAATTGAGTGATGCAGCACTTTTTGCAACGATCTTTTGTCTATTCAGTTAAATTTATGATTTCAAGCAGCCTTATACCCTATATAAATCGAGGTACTTTAGACCGCTAATCTGAATAGAAAAAGTGACATAATTATTGAACCGTTTAATATATTTTGATAAAATAACGTTTTCAAACATGGTCTCTAGTGTACCAAACCAAACATGCAATATAATTTGGGGTTCAGAGTTCAAAATTACTCATGCATGAATTTTTTTATGAAGAAAGAGGGCTTTTCATCAATTCCAACATGTCTTGTGAACCTTAAACCTTAATACTTTAAACCTGCTAATGAACACATTTTCATGCAAACTAGTCGTTAAATGCTGCATTTTGACTAAAAGATGGAAGGAAATACAGACACAGACAAAATAGGAGTTATGATTCAAAGACTCAGACAATCCCACTTTTTGTAGCAAATAATCAACTAGTTATTTATCATCGTCAATGAAAATAATATAATTTTGATTTTTACACTAAAATAGTATATAATGTAATCCAATACACCCGTATCTCTATTAATTAGACTAATTACTGTGTGAAATTGTAGTTTTATGACACTGTATGATAATTATATCAAGATTAATGAAGAAAATGGGATTGATACGTCGATTTTGAGTGAAAAACAAAAAAATAAATGCTGTTTTCCGCAACTTTCTGTACATTTAAGCTTAAAAATGTAAAACTCATCATCGCGTACACAATTTTATGTTTCGAGGCCCTCGGTACAAAGGAAGACACCTTTTTGGTTCGGGCCAAGTCAAAAGTTCAGTAAAGGGGCATTTTCAGATTTAAGTCGTCTCATACGGTACCTTAAAACCATAAAATTGCTATTTATTGTCAGCAAATATACATATCTATTACCTATTGGCAATATTCCACTTATAGACACTTGGATGGCACTTGAGCTGCTTAAGGAATACTGAAAGGCACAGCCATCCCCATATTTCAGTCAAATCACACACATTCTGGTTAAACTGCTCAAACCCCTGTTCTGTTTCAGATTTAAACAAACTGACATCACTTCTCTTTTTCGCACTAAATTTTAAGTATTCACTTACACTTTCAAGCTGACTGAGCCAATAATAGCAATATTAAGAAAAAGCGTATACTGTTTTTATAGGGAATATGTATCTAATTCCATTCTCATATTCCTGTATTATAGCAGTATTGAATAAATAGACCAGTTATGCAATACGTTGACAATATAGAGATTATTTAACTGCTGGGGTCGATTAGAGGGATGTCCTTCACGAGATGATAGGCGTGTGGGTATTTTCACGAACGAGCTTTAGAGAAAAAACAACACACGCCTACCATCGAGTAAAGGTTTTTCATATAATCGATCACAACAGTTAAATAATATATTTATTACATTTTTAATAGATAATGTATGATTTTAACCAGAATTTTGCGATTTATTTAGCGTTATTGGCGGATGACTACGACGTCACCAACACGTTATTGACGTCATAATTCAACGTCGCAATTATATTCTGAAAACGATAACATGTAGTAAATATTGCTCAATAACTATTAACTATACATCGTGTATCAAAGCCATTTGTTATTTTAATTCGTCATTTGTTTTCTATATCCTCATAAAATACAGATCAAGTTTATATTTTAAATCACAAATTAAAACACGTTGTTCTAGCAACAACTGTTTTAATCACTTACTGAATATCAAACATGTCTTTCGAAGATCAATTGTGAACGTGCTGCCATTTCGGATCATACCCATCCCACCACATGGCTTATTTGATTGTTTGATAAACGTATATTTATTATTCCAATTAGTGTGTTGATTCAATACTATGTAAGCTAATTCCTATATTATATTCCTGTATACGTCTTCATGCTACTATTATACATCCTCTATACGTCTCCATGCTACTATTATACATCCTATATACGTCTCCATGCTACTATTATACATCATCTATACGTCTCCATGCTACTATTATACATCATCTATACGTCTCCATGCTTCTATTATACATCCTATATACGTCTCCATGCTACTATTATACATCCTCTATACGTCTCCATGCTACTATTATACATCCTCTATACGTCTCCATGCTACTAGTGTACATCCTCTATACGTATCCATGCTACTAGTATACATCCTCTATACGTCTCGATGCTACTAGTATACATCCTCTATACGTCTCCATGCTACTAGTATACATCCTCTATATGTCTCCATGCTACTATTATACATCATCTATACGTCTCCATGCTACTAGTATACATCCTCTATACGTCTCCATGCTACTATTATACATCCTCTATACGTCTCCATGCTACTATTATACATCCTCTATACGTCTCCATGCTACTAGTGTACATCCTCTATACGTATCCATGCTACTAGTATACATCCTCTATATGTCTCCATGCTACTATTATACATCCTCTATATAGGCTGGGACCCAACCTCTCGTATCGTGCAAAAATACACTTTTGGTTTACCCGGAAAGATATACTCGTGATTTTTTGCATATCAATAGCAGAAACTGTACTCTATACGAAACCACTCTATGGATTAATGGTATTCTTTGCATTTCGTAACACCAACGCATTTTATACGGAAGCCCATAAGTGATAAGAAAATATTGATATTCAAAGAAAAAAGGTGTACAAGTTTATATTTTAGCGATATGATTTTGTTTTGTACACAAATGAGACATATGCACGCCTAATTATATTCTGTTTATGCCGAATGCAATTTTCAATTATTTTATTTTAAATCAAAAGCGGTTTAAGGATTGAAGATGGCGGGCAGATGGGTGGAGGGAGGGACGGGCATACACCTTTTGGCTAAAGCTTTCATGCACGTTGTTAATAACTTCTGTAAATTGTTTTCGGTAAAAACCAACTTTACTGTGAAGTGTTATATCGTTAAGTTGTCACTTTCTTACGAGCAAGACCGATTTTTTCCTTTTCATAATAGAGTTATGACCCCTGAGTTACTTAACAAAAATGCACATTTTGGGTAAAGCTTAGGTGCAAGGTTTCTTTATTTTATTTTGGATTTTAACTAAAATTGCTGTGAAGCCTTATATCAAACAGATATCACTTCCTTACGATCAATGTGTACCTTTGCCTTTTCTAAATAGAGTTATGGCCCCTGATTATCTACGAAAATACATTTTTGTGTTGAGTTTATGTTAATTAATCGAGTTTTGTTGAAAGTTAAACAACATTTTGGGTGGACATTTTATATATATATAGGATACCAGTATATGTTAATAATATTTATGATACATCAAATTGTTTTGCCATTTTGGAATAGAGGTATGGCCCTTAATTTACTTAGAAAATATGGTTATTGCAACAACTATCTTGAATTGTGTAGGGTTTAAACCATATCGTTTAGTGTGAAGTCTTAATACCATTAACATACTGGCAGATATTTAGAATCCGTTCGATGGTAGCTTTTAGATTTCTTAATACAGTTATGGACCTTTAATTTACCTTGAAAATAGAATAGAAGTTACTGCAATTACTGTCTTATCAAATTGTAAACTTCCAAATTGGTTCACTATTTTTGTCACAGACGTTTGATTGTATTTATCAGAAAAATAACGGGGTTTTTATTGACTAGTTTCGTTGGAAGGCGATTGAGCGACGTCATTGTTTGGGTATGACGTCTGACAGAGTATCTCCAAAACATCTTGAATACCATATAAATGATTTATTTGAAATTTGCACTTTTGTTACATATGATCATTAACTGTCCAACCAACATTGGTGTTTCTGTGACCTTGAGTTTCAATTCTAGGTTCTAATTGATTGAACAGGCAACTTCTGGTTAAGAAGTTTGTCAACGTTTCTCAAACACATCATGAACTTGAATATTTTCCTACGGTTTGTATCGCCTTGATCCATGGGACGCAATGTGTAATAGAATCATGTTTACAGTTTAAAACTACAAGTATCACTAAATGTGATCCATATCCTATTTCGAGTCAGAAACAAATTATGGTATAAAAGTCGAAAAGGAAATATAACATTCACAGAACACAATCAATCAACCAAACACACGTATTTGAAACAAACACCAATCACAAGGATAGAAAAGAGCAAAGTATGCGAAATGGCAAACTCAAACGGTTGAAATATGGGTACCTCCCTTGGAATGGTCAGTGACAATATGGGTACCTCCTTGGAATGGTCAGTGACATAAAGGCTGCTGGGGTTAAACCAGGTTCTAGAGTGCACCATACCTCACTCTTACCCTATTTTCATTCCAATGAAATTCGACCAGCCAGGCTATAACCCCTTACAAACTAAGAAGTATGAATAGCAATTAGTAGGCAATATAAGTATAACACAAAATGATCATGTATATATGAATAGAAATTCCCAGAAAGCCACAAAGCAAATACTTGTCAGAAGCCAGGTCAAAAAAAGAATGATTACGATCAGGCAATATTAAATCAAAAATTAGGCCTATTTAGGTAGAAGCACATGCATTCATTACGATATATAGTATTGAAGGATATAGATAGAGAGCAGAAGAAGGCCCTTTACTATATACATATACTATAACTATATTCTTCTAGCCTTCTATATTATATATCGTTATAAATTCCTGTGAGTAGAAGTTATCATAGGGTTCAAAATCAGCCGGGTCATCGCAACATTAATTGTAAAGCATTGTGGCGAACTGTAAATGGGTCAACATCTAAACATGCAGTGCATTGCATAATCATAGGGTCCTATCCTATTTTGTTATGTTTGTTAACAAGTTTGACACAGATTGTATGAATGTGATAATGACCAATAATCTTAAAAAGTCTGTACATTTAGTCACCACAGTAATCACGTTGTGACATACCTTGTAGCAGAAGTGTTCTGACAATACTTTAAGTAAATTAGGGTTATGATAATAAACCTTCGCAAAGGTTTGTCCGGATATAAAACTCAATGAAGCACTATTAAAGCTGGAGTAGATGAAAAGCAAAACAAACTTCCAACTATGGTATTCCTAATTTACAAAAACAGCCTTATAAAGCACACTTTCTTAAAATTTCTAGTGTCTGCAACACTACAGACATCTCCAAAGGTATAACGTCCTGTCTTACTGCCGCTGTAGATCACGTAACACAATATTGAGCTAAAGCTTATGCTAACTTTTGGATTAATATATTTTGGTCGTTATTACTTTCTTGAAAATGAATGCAGTAAACGTCACGCAAACCTTTTCAAATATAAGCTTATTGCTCTTATTCAATATTTTATTTAGTGAATAAACACTGAATGTTTGCTCAGCATTATACTGCGGTAGAATAAAATGTATTCTTTGTCATATCACTCCGCCATTAAAACAATCAATATGGACTCTACCATTGCGTTTTCCATAGGGTTGCATTATATCGCTTGTTCTTACCATCACTTTCTAAAATTTTATAGCTCTAAACAGCCTACCTAAAATTAAAATACTAACCTAAATTCATCAAAAATTTCCAAAGTAAGCGGAGTTCCGTTCGATTGTTTACCACTCAGCACCACCCCATGGCATTAATGGTGTCAGGTCGCAGAGATGATTTCTGATAAACCATTTTGATATTTTAGCTATGGTCATGTGACAAATTATGACGTAATCGCAGACTATTTTCTAAGACTTTGACAGAGGTCACATGGTGATCCTGGTAAAGATTGGGTTAATGATCACTGTTAAAAGGCTTATCAAAGGAGGTTGTCACCTTATTATTTTGCAATGCACTGCATGTTTAGTGGTTGACCTCATTTACAGTTCACCGCTTTGCTTTCCACATGATTGTGCGATCGCCAGAAAGATTGTGGTCCTATGCTGACGTCTACCTAAATCCTGAAAGGACGGTAACGTTCGATGGTTGTCTTTAATATTGTCTAGTCGTGCCCTTAACAGTGTCAAAATTGAAATGATCTCTCTTGTCATAGAGTTGGCTTATTATTTCTCAGTTTCAATCGCGAGATGTAAATCGAGTAAAGAAGATATAGCAACTATGAGAAATATTAGCTTTTTTGAGGTGAAGTTCTTTGGAAAGAAAGTATATGTAGTAAAGAAAAGAAAGGGTTGTAATTGTCCAATATATCATCCATATACAAAGAGGTACAAATAAAAGGCTTCAATTACATCTGCGTATCTGGTAAAAGACTAAAAATGACACCTCTAACATAACAAAACAAAAACGAAATCTGCAACAAGAGTTGCCACATTTCGTTCTCATTTGGGATTCCAACAATTTGTCTATAAACAGTAGTGTCATACTTAACTAGTTCCATATGTGTAAAAAATATTATCTTATATGAATATAAATGCTTCGAAAACAACTACGTGACAAGTCCATATAGTGTAATTGTCCAAAACCCTTCAACTAAATATTAGTAAGAATCAGAACTCGTTTTCTGTAGTTGCCGTGTACTCAGTCTGAAATTTAAATATTTGCAAACATCAAGAGCGATAACTTTGTAAACCACTACTCAATTGTTCTCATTGTCAAACAAAACCGAGACCTTAATAATATTACCCCAAAAGAAGCATGGAAAATTAAATGCTATTTATTACAATCATCGTGAAAACAATCACGCTCCTTAGTCAGAGGACGATATCCTCTTTGTTCAATTAGAATATTACACAGTAATTGATGATATTTCAAAGGAAAGTAGGAAACAATCAGACGATGAAATTATTCAACAATTTAGAGCAATAACTTGATTCTCGTCCAACCTGTCTGAAATCCGTTTGATATAAAGTTACACGCCAAACTGTGTGAAAATCGAAACCAATTTATTTAATGTATTGTGTACGAAAGCTGGAATTTGCATTTTTTGCAATAATCAAGGGCAATAACTCAGTAAGGCAGGTGTCAATTCTGCTCATTGTCATCTTGTCAAAGTTCATATTCATATAAAGTCTCACAATAAATAATGTGAAGATTGGAATCCGTTTACTAAAGTAATGTGTGTACTCAAGCTAAAATGTGCCTATTCTTTCAATAACCAAGGGTAATAACTCTTTAAAGCAAGTGTCAGTTTTACTCAGTATTGAACTTGTCAAAGGCCTTGTAGGTATAAGGCCTGACACCATACAACATTTAGTGGAAATCGGAAACCGTTTACTGCAGTTATTGTGAACACAAGAAATTCGCATTATCCCTGGCACAGGACAAAACAAAATTCATAAAAGGTCTATAACTCTTGTTAAAATTAGTAAAGTGTAACATAATCAGGTCTTGATTCTGTAGTTTGATATTTCATATACACATATAGGTTTCAAATACTGGAACTGTATTTGCCTAATAGGACGTGTGCAAATTTCTTTATTTTCCTTTGAATGTTTGTTAAGCGATTTACATATATTGGCTTGGTACGAATGGGTTACCGTAGAAATCGCGATGCTGTTACGAAATGCAAAGTATGCCAGAAGTCCATACAGTGGTTTCATATGTACAAGACCCCCATCTGTTAATATTTAAAAAAATCAGGAGTATATCTTTCCGGGTAAACGTTTTCGTTTTTTTCAGGCTTGGGTCCCCGCCTAATATGTCTCCATGCTACTAGTATACATCCTCTATATGTCTCCATGCTACTATTATACATCCTCTATACGTCTCCATGTTACTATTATGCATCCTCTATACGTCTCCATGCTACTATTATACATCCTCTATACGTCTCCATGCTACTATTATACATCCTCTATACGTCTCCATGCTACTAGTGTACATCCTCTATACGTATCCATGCTACTAGTATACATTCTCTATACGTCTCCATGCTACTAGTATACATCCTCTATACGTCTCCATGCTACTATTATACATCCTCTATACGTCTCGATGCTACTAGTATACATCCTCTATATGTCTCCATGCTACTATTATACATCCTCTATACGTCTCCATGCTACTATTATACATCCTCTATACGTCTCCATGCTACTATTATACATCCTCTATACGTCTCCATGCTACAATTATACATCATCTATACGTCTCCATGCTACTAGTATACATCCTCTATACGTCTCCATGCTACTATTATACATCCTCTATACGTCTCCATGCTACTAGTATACATCCTCTATACGTCTCCATGCTACTATTATACATCCTCTATACGTCTCCATGCTACTAGTTTACATCCTCTATACGTCTCCATGCTACTAGTATACATCCTCTATACGTCTCCATGCTACTAGTATACATCCTCTATACGTCTCCATGCTACTAGTTTACATCCTCTATACGTCTCCATGCTACTAGTATACATCCTCTATACGTCTCCATGCTACTAGTATACATCCTCTATACGTCTCCATGCTACTATTATACATTCTCTATACGTCTCCATGCTACTAGTATACATCCTCTATACGTCTCCATGCTACTAATATACATCCTCTATACGTCTCCATGCTACTAGTATACATCCTCTATACGTCTCCATGTTACTAGTATACATCCTATATACGTCTCCATGCTACTATTATACATCCTATATACGTCTCCATGCTACTATTATACATCCTCTATACGTCTCCATGCTACTACTATACATCCTCTATACGTCTACATGCTACTAGTATACATCCTCTATACGTCTCCATGCTACTATTATACATCCTCTATACGTCTCCATGCTACTACTATACATCCTCTATACGTCTCCACGCTACTATTATACATCCTCTATACGTCTCCATGCTACTACTATACATCCTCTATACGTCTCCATGCTACTATTATACATCCTCTATACGTCTCCATGCTACTAGTATACATCCTCTATACGTCTCCATGCTACTATTATACATCCTCTATACGTCTCCATGCTACTACTATACATCCTATATACGTCTCCATGTTACTATTATACATCCTCTATACGTCTCCATGCTACTACTATACATCCTCTATACGTCTCCATGCTACTATTATACATCCTCTATACGTCTCCATGCTACTAGTATACATCCTATATACGTCTCCATGCTACTATTATACATCCTCTATACGTCTCCATGCTACTAGTATACATCCTATATACGTCTCCATGCTACTATTATACATCCTCTATACGTCTCCATGCTACAATTATACGTCCTCTATACGTCTCCATGCTACTATTATACATCCTATATACGTCTCCATGCTACTAGTATACATCCTATATATGTCTCCATGCTACTATTATACATCCTCTATATGTCTCCATGCTACTATTATACATCCTCTATACGTCTCCATGCTACTAGTATACATCCTCTATACGTCTCCATGTTACTAGTATACATCCTATATACGTCTCCATGCTACTAGTATACATCCTCTATACGTCTCCATGTTACTAGTATACATCCTATATACGTCTCCATGCTACTAGTATACATCCTATATACGTCTCCATGCTACTATTATACATCCTTTATACGTCTCCATGCTACTATTATACATCCTCTATACGTCTCCATGTTACTATTATACATCCTCTACACGTCTCCATGCTACTATTATACATCCTCTATACGTCTCCATGCTACTATTATACATCCTCTATACGTCTCGATGCTACTATTATACATCCCCTAAACGTCTCCATGCCACTATTATACATCCTCTATACGTCTCCATGCTCTTAGTATACATCCTCTATACGTCTCCATGCTACTATTATACATCCTCTATACGTCTCCATGCTACTATTATACATCCTCTATACGTCTCCATGCTACTAGTGTACATCCTCTATACGTCTCCATGCTACTAGTATACATCCTCTATACGTCTCCATGCTACTAGTATACATCCTCTATACGTCTCCATGCTACTATTATACATCCTCTATACGTCTCGATGCTACTAGTATACATCCTCTATATGTCTCCATGCTACTATTATACATCCTCTATACGTCTCCATGCTACTATTATACATCATCTATACGTCTCGATGCTACTAGTATACATCCTCTATACGTCTCCATGCTACTATTATACATCCTCTATACGTCTCCATGCTACAATTATACATCATCTATACGTCTCCATGCTACTAGTATACATCCTCTATACGTCTCCATGCTACTATTATACATCCTCTATACGTCTCCATGCTACTAGTATACATCCTCTATACGTCTCCATGCTACTATTATACATCCTCTATACGTCTCCATGCTACTAGTTTACATCCTCTATACGTCTCCATGCTACTAGTATACATCCTCTATACGTCTCCATGCTACTAGTATACATCCTCTATACGTCTCCATGCTACTAGTTTACATCCTCTATACGTCTCCATGCTACTAGTATACATCCTCTATACGTCTTCATGCTACTAGTATACATCCTCTATACGTCTCCATGCTACTATTATACATCCTCTATACGTCTCCATGCTACTAGTATACATCCTCTATACGTCTCCATGCTACTAATATACATCCTCTATACGTCTCCATGCTACTAGTATACATCCTCTATACGTCTCCATGTTACTAGTATACATCCTATATACGTCTCCATGCTACTATTATACATCCTATATACGTCTCCATGCTACTATTATACATCCTCTATACGTCCCCATGCTACTACTATACATCCTCTATACGTCTACATGCTACTAGTATACATCCTCTATACGTCTCCATGCTACTATTATACATCCTCTATACGTCTCCATGCTACTATTATACATCCTCTATACGTCTCCACGCTACTATTATACATCCTCTATACGTCTCCATGCTACTACTATACATCCTCTATACGTCTCCATGCTACAATTATACGTCCTCTATACGTCTCCATGCTACTATTATACATCCTATATACGTCTCCATGCTACTAGTATACATCCTATATATGTCTCCATGCTACTATTATACATCCTCTATATGTCTCCATGCTACTATTATACATCCTCTATACGTCTCCATGCTACTAGTATACATCCTCTATACGTCTCCATGTTACTAGTATACATCCTATATACGTCTCCATGCTACTAGTATACATCCTCTATACGTCTCCATGTTACTAGTATACATCCTATATACGTCTCCATGCTACTAGTATACATCCTATATACGTCTCCATGCTACTATTATACATCCTTTATACGTCTCCATGCTACTATTATACATCCTCTATACGTCTCCATGTTACTATTATACATCCTCTACACGTCTCCATGCTACTATTATACATCCTCTATACGTCTCCATGCTACTATTATACATCCTCTATACGTCTCGATGCTACTATTATACATCCCCTAAACGTCTCCATGCCACTATTATACATCCTCTATACGTCTCCATGCTCTTAGTATATATCCTCTATACGTCTCCACGCTACTATTATACATCCTCTATACGTCTCCATGCTACTATTATACATCCTCTATACGTCTCCATGCTACTAGTGTACATCCTCTATACGTCTCCATGCTACTAGTATACATCCTCTATACGTCTCCATGCTACTAGTATACATCCTCTATACGTCTCCATGCTACTATTATACATCCTCTATACGTCTCGATGCTACTAGTATACATCCTCTATATGTCTCCATGCTACTATTATACATCCTCTATACGTCTCTATGCTACTATTATACATCATCTATACGTCTCGATGCTACTAGTATACATCCTCTATACGTCTCTATGCTACTATTATACATCCTCTATACGTCTCCATGCTACAATTATACATCATCTATACGTCTCCATGCTACTAGTATACATCCTCTATACGTCTCCATGCTACTATTATACATCCTCTATACGTCTCCATGCTACTAGTATACATCCTCTATACGTCTCCATGCTACTATTATACATCCTCTATACGTCTCCATGCTACTAGTTTACATCCTCTATACGTCTCCATGCTACTAGTATACATCCTCTATACGTCTCCATGCTACTAGTATACATCCTCTATACGTCTCCATGCTACTAGTTTACATCCTCTATACGTCTCCATGCTACTAGTATACATCCTCTATACGTCTCCATGCTACTAGTATACATCCTCTATACGTCTCCATGCTACTATTATACATCCTCTATACGTCTCAATGCTACTAGTATACATCCTCTATACGTCTCCATGCTACTAATATACATCCTCTATACGTCTCCATGCTACTAGTATACATCCTCTATACGTCTCCATGTTACTAGTATACATCCTATATACGTCTCCATGCTACTATTATACATCCTATATACGTCTCCATGCTACTATTATACATCCTCTATACGTCTCCATGCTACTACTATACATCCTCTATACGTCTACATGCTACTAGTATACATCCTCTATACGTCTCCATGCTACTATTATACATCCTCTATACGTCTCCATGCTACTATTATACATCCTCTATACGTCTCCACGCTACTATTATACATCCTCTATACGTCTCCATGCTACTACTATACATCCTCTATACGTCTCCATGCTACTATTATACATCCTCTATACGTCTCCATGCTACTAGTATACATCCTATATAC
>JAWPHD010011965.1:0-79416 GCA_037043455.1 Cyrtodaria siliqua
AAGCGGTGATAAATTGTACCGAAATTAGTCACCATAAACACCATTTACATGTTACCGGGTATACATTGATTTTATACGAGAGCTTTAAACAAGTAAATACACCAGATAATATAACAAAATTTATTTACTATCAATTGCATAATTATTATTTCATGAAAAGCAAGGCATGTATCTAAGATATATAGTAGAAACTTTTTAAGAAATCCAGGTCATTTTTCGGTGAAACATGGAGTGAGCAATAAGAAGACAAAAATAGTTGTTTGCAAAATGAAATTTGAATTGGTATAATGTATTTGTATTTTTACCCCACTGTTTAAACCAAAAGTTTCACGAATAACCATAAATTAACATCATATCAATGATTAAATATATTGTAAAATATTAAATTATTTTGTAAAAAAGAGGCGTTGATATTATAATTTATTATCTATTCTTAAATTAACAATATCAGCATTAAGCTCCTCCTTAGATTTCATAATCTTTCCTGGATGAGAAACAAGTTAAACAGGACACAAGGCAATCTGGACGTTTTTGAAACTTAAAAGTATTCCACTGAATAATTCAAAACAAAAGCATACTACTAGTTTTTATTATATTGCGCACCAATAATATACATGGTAGAGTAATGAAATAAAATTAATAACTCTAAATTGTATTACCTTTTATTTAATTATATGTAAACAGTTTAAGTTAAAAAATATAATTCCAGATTAATAAATAAAGTTCAAATTGTAATACTTGATAATTACTTCAAGATTGCTTTGTGTCCCTTTAACATAGAAATACTATAATATCAAAATAACAAACACAATCAATATGAGCTAAAATACTCCATAATTTTCCCAACTGTGGAAGAGTGTAATTAGGTCCTTCATAATATATCCCAATATTATCATCCAACTTTTTTTGCCTCAACAATTATCATTATCATGTAACATGCAAAATATCAGTCAACAACACTCGTTATAATAAACAAACATGCTTGGATTAGTATATATCATGTATATAAACTATATAAATTAACCTTAGAGATTAATAATTTAACTATATACATGTATAATAGATTTTTAAAAGAAATGTATAATGTTGATGAGACCGTATTCAATGAAGGTCACAGATCACGGTATTCTTATTAAAACTCTTTGAATAAATATACAGATGCTCCAAGACCATTGGATGCTAAACAAATTCCACAAACAATCTTACAGAGGTATTCTGCAGATATCACTGCTGGAATTAATTCTTTAAATGCAAATTGTACGACAATATGGCAATCTTATTTGTTTAAAACTCGCGGCATCCTGTTAGTTTTTTTTTACAATAATGCATATGTGCAATCTGTCATATTCATTAATTTATTATTGAATAGAATTGGATTTTACGGTGCACCAACACATAAAAGTTTATATGAATAAATATCTACAGATAATTCCACTGACGACGCGTCACCACTGTTATAGAATTCAAGCACTTTAAGTTTCACTGAAGTTTTACGCAAAACATATTTTTCTGGAATACGTCCCAATAGTTCATTTTCGAGCCGATCAGGCATGGATAGCTCACAGGAGTCATTTGTCAGTAATTCATCATTCTGGCTATCTGTAGAGATATTACCAGTACCTTCACATGCAATGAATGCATTGTTAAGCTCATCAGTACACATATCCTCTATAATTACAGAGTCTTCCCAAAGTGTCACACATTCTTCAGAAACAGTAGCAGAATCGTGGTCCTTAGTCGCACCTGTGTATACTTCATTATAAAGCTCAGATTCATCAGCACACACATCGTCCAACATAACAGTCATCCCAAAGTGTCACACATTCTTCAGAAACAGTAGCAAAATCGATCTTATTAATTGCACCTATGTATACATGTGCTTCTTCTTCAAGGCATGTCAAACTAACTTCAAGCAGAGTTGCAGAACATGTACTGTTTCTGCCTCATGATGTATAGTGCTTTTGGCTTTATTGCTGTGATCGTAGTGATGATCCTCTGATCTTGCTTGAAGTTTTTGTTTTTTGGCAGTAGCTGTCCCTTTTCTCACCTGACTGACTCTTGATCTTTTCTTTCTTGGCATTCTGAAGCAAACAATATATGTCCCTTTAAAAATATATTTTAATATTAATTATTGTCTGTATTATCTATAGGAAACGTTTGAAAATCTCCATGACTCGGTTGTTTACGGGTGACATATAGGAGGGAAATAATTATACAGTATAATCCAATCAATGTAACATTCCATTTGAGACATAATAAAACAAGAGGTCAATGACCTTGAAGCTCTACTCATAGGTTTTTGATAGCTAGATCAGCACTCCTGTGAAGTTTCATGAAAATCTGTTAAGTAGCAAGTTTCAGAGGAGTAGTCGATATAAGTTTTTACTATATAACTCTATGTAAACAAAGATGGCCGCTGGCAGCCATGTTTAATGTTGAATCAAAATAATGTTCAACAAGGACCAACATCGTGCCATGCTGATCATTTTCTGTGGGATGATACCCTTAACTGTGTAACAGCTTTGCGGAATTTTGTAATATTAACAGTATCTAAATATGACTGGAAACTGAATGATGCAAAGTGTATGTAATCAAATTTCGACAATTTCACAGAGAGTTTTGTTTTCATCCACATTCAGTTTATGTTTTATTGGTTATATGTATAATTCTACTTGTGACATGAGCAGGTTATGCTGCCCGGGCTTTCTTACGTACCGAGAAATAACAATTAGTATAGAACTGTTGGTGGTTTTGGCCATTACCTTTCAGTATATAATATATACACATATATATAACCATTTGTGGGGGGTCCAAAACTCAATTAATTAATATTTTAACCACTCAAGTCCATCTTTTACTATCCTAGCTCTGTGCCAGGTCCTGTGGGCCGGGTGCTTATTTTCAGTTATTTAGTATATGTTTGATTTTGAATTGTATATGCACATGTCACTTTAATAAACTATTTACTTACAATATATGTGTATTAAAGGGACACACGGCAATCTTGATTTGTTTTAAACTAGCAGCATCCCATTACTTTATTATTATTTTTACATAGTTTGCATTTCATATTAATTATAAGATTAGAATGGTTATACACTGGAAAGTGTTTTTATTTAATTAAATGAAAGCCGGAATAAAGTCATATATGGATTAATAAATCATTAGATACTTATTTTAATGCTTAATTCAGAAAATTAATTGCCGTCCCTTAAAATTTATTCCACTGTTTTTAAATGATTCCCAAAAAGCATATGTTTTTCCGAATGAAGGTTTATCAATTCAAAAATGGCACTGGCGGGCTAGAGCAATACCAGCTTTGTCTTTGTGGCCTTGCTGCCTACATGCCCAATTATGAAATCTTGAATCAGGCAAGAGCAAACAATACTATTTATTGACCCTTAACCCGCTAAGCACGACTATAATAGCATCAGCGTCTATTCTAAACTCCGATCAGGGTTTACAATGTCTGACTGCTGATTAGTAATTTCCCCAAAAACACCCCTTTGTCACATAAATGGAATGGTCTTAATTCAAAGAAAGAACAGTACATTATATATACATTTATGTAGTTGGTTAAGGGTTAAGAAAGGCCTTATAATCATGCGTTATAATGGGTCATTTTCAAAATATACAGCTGCACTCAATGATGTCAGGGTCTGACAATCACCATGTAATCAGCCACTGGTAAATTTGTCAAGTGCTTATTATCATACACTGCAGCTGCATGGGGACTTTATGGCCGTATTATGCAATCAATCAGATAAGCCACCAGATCAAAGGTGCTGTATACTTGTGTCTTGTGGTGTATGGTATACACAGCATATTATGCAATCAGTCAGATAAGGCTGCTGAATAACTGTGCCATGTGCTGTATGGTATACACACCAAAGAGTATAGACTTATATGAATATATTATATTACATGAACTCTGGGTATATAATTATGTACAGAACATCATCAAGTGTGATTTATCCTATACGTCACCTGTTCACTAATTATAAATTCATTGTGTGTCAGACATAACTGCATAGTAAATGAACAATGTATCTGATCTTGCTAGTTTTTAATCAATAAAATGAAATAGCGTTGACTTAAAAAAGCGACAGACAGCTTAATGAAAACACACATTTGTATGAATGAGTTTTGGTTATGCGTAACCTATTATGACCATGTTGATGGTTGATTATCTTGATCATGTATATGCATAACTTTTATTTTGATGCGCATAACTATGTTACCTTTTTCCGTGATGATTAACCATACACACTTTACCTCAATCATGATAGCTTGAACATTATTTCAACAATATTGGCCAATTTTTGGAAACATATGAAAAATGGAGAGAATGGGTAATTCAGAAATGAACAATACCGGTATTACAGGAAACTTCAAAATTAATAAATACACAACTACAATCAAACATTTCATTGAAACACAGACATCATGGTTTGGGTTTTACTTTTATAAGATTATTTTTTTAATTTAGCATTAAAAGTATAGTCTCAAGATGGAGAGAATTATAGATAAAATTATCAAAATGGCATGAAACTGAAAATATAACCCCTTTATGAATTTCTCTTCAAAAACACACATATTTTACTTGAAATCTATGGGAAAAAATGAATTATAGGAGTAAGAAAGTTATATCGGTCAAAATGTATTTGTTTTACAAGAAATAAGAAATGACAGTATAATCACAGAAATATCAGGTTTGTGGTATAATCTTGATAATTAATCCCAAAGATGGAGAGAATGGATAAAAAGAAGATAAAATATTTGCCATTGAAATTCACATAATTCCTTTAAGAAATCGTTTCTCTTCGCAAAGAAAAATATGTCACTGACATATATATATGAAACATGATTGAGGAGTTACATGTATTTAATTTTCACGAAATAAAAAACACGTTAATTTTTATCAAAGATAGAGAGAATGGACAAAAAAAAAGAAGAACTATCTGCCATTAAATCCAATAATCCCTTTAAGTTAAGAAATCACTTCTCTCCACAAAGCAAAAGATGTCAGTGAAATCTGAGAAAAAATGAATGAGGAGTTTGAAGGAAAGTTTTATGGGTATAACGGTGTTATTTTTAAAGAAAGTAAATAAAAACATTAAAATGATCACAAGATTGAGAGAATAATGGACAAAAAGAAATTATCAAATTGGTCTGAAACTGCTATAATACCTTTAAGAAATCATTTCTCTTCACAAAGCAAAAGATGTCAGTGAAATCTGAGAAAAAATGAATGAGGAGTTTGAAGGAAAGTTTTATGGTTAAAACGGTGTTATTTTTAAAGAAAGTAAATAAAAACTTTAAAATTATCACAAGATTGAGAGAATAATGGACAAAAAGAAATTATAATATTGGTCTGAAACTGCTATAATACCTTTAAGTAATCATTTCTCTTCACAAAGCAAAAGATGTCAGTGAAATCTGAGAAAAAATGAATGAGGAATTTGAAGGAAAGTTTTATGGGTAAAACGGTGTTATTTTTAAAGAAAGTAAATAAAAACATTAAAATGATCACAAGATAGAGAGAATAATGGACAAAAAGAAATTATCAAATTGGTCTGAAACTGCTATAATACCTTTAAGAAATCATTTCTCTTCACAAAGCAAAAGATGTCAGTGAAATCTGAGAAAAAATGAATGAGGAGTTTGAAAGAAAGTTTTATGGGTAAAACGGTGTTGTTTTTAAAGAAAGTAAATAAAAACATTAAAATGATCACAAGATTGAGAGAATAATGGACAAAAAGAAATTATCAAATTGGTCTGAAACTGCTATAATACCTTTAAGAAATCATATCTCTTCACAAAGCAAAAGATGTCAGTGAAATCTGAGAAAAAATGAATGAGGAGTTTGAAGGAAAGTTTTATGGGTGAAACGGTGTTAAAATGATCACAAGATTGAGGGACTAATGGACAAAAAGAAATTATCAAAATGGCCTGAAACCGCTAAAATACCTTTAAGAAATCATTTATTCTCACAAAGCAAAGCATTTCAGTGAAATTTATGAACAAATGAAGGAGGAGTTTGAAGGAAAGTTTCGTTGATGCCGAACCATCCAAATACGGAATACCCGAATATAATGCAACTTACAACATATGCATAAAATACATCGTACAGTGCTTTTACACACTAAAAGAAGGTCCGCAAACAGTTTTTAATCGTAAATTTATACTTACATTGAAGTTATATCCAAAACATGCACATAACATGTCACAATATACGTATGTTTGGTCGAATTGTATGTCGTTCACATTTCACTATTGGCGGTACTTCACAAAATGGCCGTTCACGACCCGGTCTCGTTGGTGTCACGAGAAATGGCGAGACCATTAATGCAAATAGGTGCAAGAGACCATTCTGTTTGTTAATATTTCTGTGCAGCTACCAAGTCAGACAACAGCCGCAGTGACTCCTATAATTATACTCCATTGTGTGTTCCCTCTTTAAATGTGTTAGAAAATGGTTAAATAGAACTTTTTAATTGTGATGCAGTATATTAACTGTTTAATGGTCTTAGATATTATTTATGACTCCATAAAACAACATGTACAACCACTAAACGGTCGATACTCCGTCCCAAATCACGTTGCATTGAACAACATACACTAAACGGTCGAGACTCCGTCCCAAATCACGTTGCATTGAACAACATGTACAACCACTAAACGATCGAGACTCCGTCCCAAATCACGTTGCATTGAACAACATGTACAACCACTAAACGGTCGAGACTCCGTCCCAAATCACGTTGCATTGAACCACATGTAAAACCACTAAACGGTCGAGACTCCGTCCCAAATCACGTTGCATTGAACAACATGTACAACCACTAAACGGTCGAGACTCAGTCTCAAATTTAAATGTCAGGCTATTTAACCCTATATTTATGTCGCAGACCGTTTGTATAGCGGTGACTATTTGCAATGCTATTTTGTCTGCATTATCCCCATACATGGGTTCTCAAAACCAGGTGGCA
The DNA here is from genome assembly GCA_037043455.1 of Cyrtodaria siliqua. NCBI lineage: Eukaryota > Metazoa > Mollusca > Bivalvia > Adapedonta > Hiatellidae > Cyrtodaria > Cyrtodaria siliqua. Next base: position 6,993 of record JAWPHD010011965.1, read on the forward strand.
TACACATCACAGAAGACTAAATATATGAATAATATATTTATTCTCTGAAATCAACAATCCAGTAAAGTGTATAACTTTACTCCTCGATATTTAAACGGCAAACGCCCTATATTAAACGAAATGTCATTTAATTGGAAGTTACAAATTACATTCTCAATAAAGATAATGTATATAATATAATGACAACGATGATTTATGTTCAAAGGTAAACATTGAAACATCAAACACACACATACACATTTCTGAATTGGATTACGTATCTTGTAGTCTCTTAACAATCAATATTACAAAATACTAATTACATGTTCTCTTAAAACTATGAACAATAAATTAAAATACGTATGTTACATACCTGTAAATATATGAATAATATATTTATTATGTGAAATCAACAATCCAGTAAAGTGTATAACTACTCCTCGATATCTAAACGGCAAATGCGCCGAAGCATAGCTTTATCGCGTGCACGTGCATAATTATATTAGTAAAGGTATGAGTGTATAACATGTCATTGCTATAGGATATATTCTAACAGGGTCACCTGTGTTATGTTACTTAAAAGGGAAAATAAAGAAAGACGCAAGGTTTTAATGAGTTTATTATTTATTTTCCCGCCCTGTGACATTTATTTATAAAAGTGACAAAAACATAACTAAACGAAAAAATAACAAGAGGGCCTGTATCCGCTCTACTGGCCATATGTAGTCCATGGTGGGCTCTGAGTGCTGGGTGGGGGTGGGATAGAAGGATTGTGTGTCAGATACGGCAGTATCAAACTAGTGTTTTAGTGTCTTGAATTACCAATATATACGTGTAGGGGGAGGGATGTATTTGGCTCAAGTTTGGCCAGCTTTAAAACAAATCAAACCTTCGTTAATATAAACACGCAAATCAAGTTTGACATGTGACCAAACTTGGCCAGAGTCTCAATATAGATGAAAGCTTAACGAGTACAAATACCACTAATACTAATATCTGTTAATAAACATTATTAGTTATGTCCCTTGATTTAATGGGGGAAAATGCTATAGTTTGACTGGACTATCACAACCTGACTTCTATGGTGACGTGATTTACAAACTTCGTAAGATCCTTGGTCATGATCACTTTCATACTATCTTTGCTAAACTTGTTAAACGGTTTATCAAAAGAGGTTATGACCCTATCATTTTACAACGCACTGCATGATTGGTGGTGGACCCATTTATAGTTCGCCACTATGCTTTCCTCTTTAATTGTGCAATGATCGGACAGGCTGAGGACCCTATGATGACGTCTACCTAAAGCCCAAAAGGACGGTGACGTACAGATGTTTGCCTGCAATCTTGTCCTGTCGTGCTCTCAATGGTTTATTTTATTGTTGCTCTGGCTTCTGCCTAGTAACCGAGTACCTTCCTTGTGGCTTTCTAGGCTATTGTGTTTTTGTATTTATATATACACGAGCAGCTTTGTTTTGCTTATATTGCCTATTACTGCTGCCTTCTTGGTTAGAGAATAGTTCATGGCGTTGATTTCTTTATTTACATTGTCCCGTTTTATTGGGAAGAACCTGGTTTAAACCCCAGCGGCCTTTTAAGCCACTGACCGTTCCATGGCGGTAGTCCTATTTTCAACCCTTTTTGTGTTTGTGACGTCATATGCTTTTATTCCTTATTAACATTGCCATTCATTTTTGTCGTTTTGCGTGTTCTTGGGTTTACTGTGTTCTGTGAAAGCTGCATTTCCAGTCGACTTTTGTACTAATTTTTATCAACATTCTAGCGACTGCATTTTGCATCCGATATTTACCAAACTTGGTCAAAGTCTTAATATTGACGAAAAATCAATACGTTTGAAAACCATATCTATAGGAAAATAAAAAAGTTGTTGCCCTTGTTTTATTGAAAAAAACAACATTTTGCTTTATTAATCAGTAGGTACTTATTTTCCATCCGATCTTTACAAAGCAAATGTTGAGAAAGCTAATATCTACAAAGGAAAACCAGCCATATATCTGATTCACACCCATCTGAGGGCCCCCAATTCCTACGCCATGCCCCCCACCACGCACCCACTCCGACCCCCATCCCCCATCCCCACCACATACCTTATCTCATAGATGAAAACGTAGACGGAATCAGAAATTAGTCATGTCAGACTAGAGAAACGGCAGAACTATGGCCCTTGAATTAGTTTAAAAATGCTAAACTTTACATACTGTCATCACTCCAGCTCCATAAATTTCTCTTTGGTCTGTACCAACCAAACTTATTCATGATATACGCGTACCATGATCATAGTCCATATCTTCCCCCTCACCTGATATAAGGGCTATTTTAGATAGTAGAGCGTTAACTGACCCTCTTGAACCTCTTGTTAATAATCATTATTTTTCTTCTTCTTTCGCACTTGGGTTCTAGCCTTGTTTATCTGTTTCATTTGTCTTTTTGGTGGGGTTGTTAAACATGTCTTCAATGAGCATGACAAAAGACTTTCATGTCTATATTAGAAGTCTATAGAATTCAGTTTGAATTGTTTTCCTTTTTAAATACTTTCCAGTGTATGTTGGAGATAATATCTTCTTAGGTGACAGACATATCTTATTCTTGTCTCATTCTTGTCTCGGTATTTTCAGGTTAAGCACAAATATATTTTTTCTGTAGTTTAGGCTTTGAATTAACTTCGTTTATGCGTGCCTGTGTAGCATGGTATTGTGTTGCTTTCGTCCGTCACACTTAAGCCTGCAACTTAACCTTGGTTTTTAGCTCAACTATTCGAAGAATAAGAGAGCTTATGTAATCACCCCGGCGTCGGCGTCGGCGTCCCACATCAAGGTTTGCGTGTAAGCTGTGTTTACAAGTATATATCTCTTACATTTCTTATCCTAGTACAACCAAATTTGGCCATGGGCTTCCTTATAGCATTATCTTAAAGGGTGCATAAGCAATTTTGGTTCCTGTAACCCATGGGCTCCCATGGAACCCAAATTATGATAGCCCATAAAATGTGTCCCATTTCACATCAAATTTTGCGTGTAAGCTGTGTTTACAAGTCTATATCTCTTACATTTATTACCATAGCACAATCAAATTTGGCCATTAGCTTCCTTCTAGCATTATCTTAAGGGCTGCGTAAGCAATTTTGGTTGTATAGATTGTGAAGGCCCATAAAATGTGCAATAAAGGCAGATCTAGGTTGCATGTAAGCATGTATATATAATTTTGGTTTGGGATTTCTTACAGCATTATGCATCTTATTCATACTTCACCCATATTGGGGCATGGGCTCCCTCCACTCCACCCCCACCCCCCCCCCCCCCACTCCCTCCAACACCCCCCAACTATCCACCGTTTTTTGTTGTTTTTTTACTTATTTCTGTGTTTTAGTAAATTCTTACACATATATGTTGCCCCCTACCCTACCCTCCCACCCCCCCCCCCACTCCCACACACACACCGCCTCTCACACCCACCCCCACCTTCAATTGAAACTCTATATATTATTTTTTGTTTACATATTTTTGTGTTGTTTTAGTCAATTCTTACACATAGCTTCTTACAAGTGGCGCAGTCGGTAGCGCGGCGGATTTGTAAACGGAGGCCCCGGGTTCAATCCTCCGTGGTGACACTGAGTTCCGTCGGTGTGTTCTTGGACAAGACACTTTCCCTTAGCCCCGTCCGGCGGATGGGGACGTAAACCGGGCGGTCCCGTGTATCGGTCTATCCTCCGAGCACGTTAAAGAACCATAGGAATCTATTCGATAATAAGAGTAGGGCAGGTTCCCGGATTCCTATGTATCCTTCCCCTCTCTCTGGGGCGGTTCTAAATAACCTATACTGTGTTGATGAGCCGTTAAACAACATTCAATTCAATTCTCACACATATATATATGTTGCCCCCTTCCCCACCCCCACCTCCCTTCCACCACCCCACCACCTTTCGAAACTGGAATAATTTATTTATTTTTTTTATTTTTTTTACATATTTCTGTGTTGTTTTGGTCAATTCTTACATAGCTGTTTACACATATTGTTGCCCCCCTCCCCAACCAACCCGCCTCTTCCCCCAACCCCACCCTCCCCCACTCGAAACTCGATTTATTTTTTACATATTTCCGTGTTGTTTTGGTCAATTTTTACACATATCTATGTTGATTTCTAAGCACCACCACCCCCACCCCCACCCCCACTCGAAACTGGAATATTTTTTATTTCATTTTTATTTATTTTAAATATTTCTGTGTTGTTTTGGTAAATTCTTACACATATATGTGGCCCCATCCCCAACCTCCTACCTCCCACCACACACACACTCGCAATCGATTTTTTTTTTTTTTTTAAATATTTCTGTGTTATATTTGTCAATTCTTACAAATAGCTATGATGCCCCTCATCCCCCACCCCCACTCGAAACTCGATTTCCGTGTTGTTTTGGTCAATTCTTACACATAGCTATGTTGCTCCTACCCACCACCACCCCCACCCCCACTTGAAACTGGAATATTTTTATTTCATTTTTATTTATTTTACATATTTCTGTGTTGTTTTGGTCAGTTTTTACATAGCTTCTTACACATATATGTTGCCATCCCGCCCGCCAACCCCACCCCCGCCTCTTCCCCACCCCACCCCTACACCCACCCCCAACCAAAACTCGATTTTTAATAGATTTTTTTTTTTTACATATTTCTCTGTTGTTTTGTTCAATTCTTACACATGTTGCACCCATACCACCCCCAATCCCCCCACCCCCAAACACACACCCACACACTCGAAACTGGAATATTTTTTTTTTTTTTTTTTTTAAATATTTCTGTGTTGTTTTGGTCAATTCTTACACATAGCTTCTTCCATATATATGTTGCCCCCCCCCCCCCCCCTCCCCCACCCCTACCCGCACACTCGAAACTCAATTTTTTTTAATTTATTTATTTTACATATTTCTGTGTTGTTTTTGTCAATTCTTACACATAGCTATGTTGCTATGTTTTGGTCAATTTTTACATAGCTTCTTACACATATGTTGCCTTCCCTCCCACCCTGCCTCTCCCCCATCCCCACCCCTGCCTTATCCCCACCCCCACTCAAAACTCGAATTTTAATTTTTTTTTTCTGTGTTTTTGTCAATTCTTACACAGAGCTATCTATGTTGCACTCCCCACCCTCTCCCCCACACCACTCCCCCCAACTTGAAACTGGAATATTTTTATTTTTATTTTTTTACATATTTCTGTGTTGTTTTGGTCAATTCTTACATAGCTTCTTACACATATATGTTGCCCACCACCACCCCGACTCACCCCCATCCCCCATCCCCACCCCCACCCCTACTGAAAACTCGATTTTTTTACATATTTCTGTGTTGTTTTGTTCAATTCTTACACATAGCTATGTTCGACCACAAATTTCTTTAAAATGACGGCAATTTTGGATTAAAACAGATAAAAATAATAAAATTTCACATAATTTTATATCGGCCCTAGTTTCTATACAAGCCCCATTCCCCAAACCAATCCCACATTGTTTTAGCCTTGTTTTCTGAGGGTATATACTAGCTATATAATTTATTATTCTCTGAAAAAACGAATAGTCGAGCTGCGCTGTTCTCCGACAGCTCTTGTTGTTGTTGTTGTTGTTGTTGTTGTTGTATCTGCGGCTGCTGGTGCAGATAAAGTGGCTATTATATACTCCCCGATCGTCGTTTCGGTGAGCATAACGATCTCATCACATGCATATCAGTTGAAAAATAGGGATATGATCGGTATCTTCAGCTATCATGGCAATTTCTGGCCTTCTTAAATACTGTAAGTTGTAAAGGAGCGCACGTATGTGGCATTGCATGTATAACGTGGTTGTTAACGTTTAATCTATTGCAGTATGGCGGCTGTTTATGCAGGCATTGCTTGGTGTCTTCAGAAACCTGTCTTGATGGGGTCGACCCTGATACCTACTCTGTGATAGGTACGAACCATAGGAGCTACGATTCCCGCTGCTAGAATATAACAAAAGTATTAATAAAGTCATATTGTACTAAGAAATCCTGTTCTTGCAAATAAAGCTACTGGTACGTTATAATGCCTGAAGAAATGGGTGGTATTTAAACTAATATCAACAGCTAGCGACAGTATAGTCCTGAGGGACGCAATAAACTGCTTAGGTCACTTTCTTGATAAGGGAAAGGGACGATATATTCATAAACTCTGATATTTAATTTTAAACGGTTTCTCACCAGTGTGTACGCACACTTTTATTTTCGCCCACCCTACCATTTGCAAGCCAAATTTGTTTTCCAAGTGAGAGTTTTGGGCGAATGACCGTGCTAATTCTGGCAAGGTACTGTGAATCTTATGCTATCCTTAGAAGGGGATGTTAAGACGTTGACCAGTCTCATGTACAGGACGGGCCATACCATATATATGCTCATTACAGATCTCTCTGAATTTCTGTGTTAATCAGTGACGCAAAATGCCCGTAGAACTTTCCACTGAAACAACGCTGCCATGATAATTAGACTTGATTGTGTGCAGTATCAAAAATTAGGAACAGCGGGGAGAACACCTCTCCCCCTAATCTGTAAGGGGTGGGCAGAGTATGTCCCTCTCTCTTTCCCTTCCCACCCACCCCCACCCCACCCACATTATTTGTTGATTCCCTATGCAAGTGTAAATAGTTTGATAAGGTAACACATAATATAACAGTAGTATTCGCCAATTCACATGTAATTAAGAAATCATGTTCTTGCAAATAAACCGACTGGTACATTATAGAAGAAAGGGGTGGTAATTAAGCTAAAGGATTTATTTATTTTTTTAAAAATAGTAAGTGATAATGTCTTGGCGATGTTAGAGATGTCACTAACATCCTTTAAGTGTAATTATTTTAGACAGTAGGCGAATGTGTGTATTTATGCAGGAGAAAAGCCAAATAAATCACATATATTAAGTTTGTATTTCGTTAAATGATAGAAATGGTATTTCTCTTGTATACTCATATGTATCGGCTAATATAGCAATTCCTAGGCACTAGTAACTTCTACTTCTAAGTAGGAAGTAGTAACTGCTTAGGAAATACGAATTAGCTTCACACACACAAAAAGAGCGTGCACATTCATATCCACGATCAATGCGTAATTGGGAAGTACAATTAGATAAAAAAAAGTTTAGCAAGCATTATTTAGTACATAGAACCATGGACATATATACTCATATCCATGCTAGAAAATGGTATTTCTCCTGTATACTCATATGCATCGGCTGGTACAGCAGTTAATTAGGCACTAGTAACTTCTACTTTACTAAAATGAGTGACTAGTCTAATGCGAAAAATTAAAGGACGATATATACATCTCGCACATCGCCTAGACATTAACACTTACTTTTATTTAACGAAAAATAACTGAATATCTTAATGTATGTCACTTATATGGCTTCTCTCCTGTATGTATACTCACATTCGATTACAGTTTAAAAAAAGTTAAAATTAACGGATGACAGAGACATCGTATTTTTCCTGTATACTGATATGTATCGGCTGGTACAGGAGGTAATTAGGCACTAATAACTTCTACAGAACTAAATTGGATAGCTGGTGGTATGCAGAAAATTAAAGGATGGTAATAACATCTCTCACATCACCTAGACATTATCACTTACTATCATTTAATGACAAATAACTGAATGTCTTAATATATGTGACATATGGCTTCTCGCCTGTATGTATTCTCACATTCGCCTACTGTTTATTTCCTAAGCAGTTACTTCTTTCTAATTATTTTTAAACTGTAGGCGAATGTGATTATTCATATAATACGTCGAAATTCAATGCGCAATATTTGACTTGTACGCATTATGTGACAAAAGAAGTGCTGCGTTATGTAACTTAAGTCTTATATTGCGTCAGAACCGTAACTACGCTTAGGCTTAGAAGTTGCCTTAAAAACACAACTAAAACAAAACCATATTCATGTTTAATCACAATGCTATTGATTCTTGAACCAGAGGCTACTATTTCTATAATCAGGCAAGTAATGAGACATGGCTTCTAAAAGCCCCATCGGGAATTTTTACGGAAAGACTAGAGGATACTTTATTGTTACGGCCTCGTGGTTCCTATAGAACGCGTCATGCAGTCCGGAAAGTAGGTTTTAGAGCCATTCTGTCTGTCTTGCCTTATCTGGAATTCAGACAAACCCTGTCCCTTCAACAATGATAAATGCACATGACAAAAATCTAATTTCAGTTTTATCGCTCATACTAAACTAACTATCCGCGTTCAAGCCCAGCTCACCCCCAGTTAAGTGAGGTAGGGGCGCGACTTTTAAAAAATTGTTGAAAACCTCCACCTTAAATCTGAAAAATATTGATAATTCATATATACAAATAGATTTTTGGGGTGTGGGTGGGGGTGCGAGGGTTGGGGAAGGGACATTGGTTGGGGGTTGGTTGTCAAGTGTTTTTAAAAGTTGCGCCCACATCCTTAACTAAAATAAACGTGTGCGTGCGTGCGTGCGTGCGTGCGTGTGTGCGTGCTTTCGTGCGTGTGTGCGTGTGTGCGTTTCAGTTGTGCCCCACCCCAATCTCAAATCGTCCATGGGGAGGGTGCATGCTCCCCCGATGTTTTCTATAGAAAGAAGAATTTATTTTATGGATTGATGCAAACTGGATCCTCCCATGCCCACAACCTCCTCCCCAACCAACAACCAAAAAAGAACAACCAAAAAATACTTTTCAGTTTTTAGGTGGGGGTGCTCCTGGTGCTCCCACTGGACCCACCCCTGCACCCATACCACCACACCCACGCCCCACTCCACCCCCACCAAAAAAAAGCTTAATATATATAATTATTTTTACTTTTCATATTTTAGGTAGTGATCGCCGGTGCGCCCCACCCCCTGGATCCGCCCCTGCCCCCTTGTCACCCCATATATTTATTTTCCTCGGTGTCAGTTTGTGTCTAGTTACGGCACTGTGCGTTAAAGTTATGCATAGCATCATGACAGTTGTATACTCCGTGTTTTGTGAATTAGAGAATGTGTGCTAGAAATCGAAGACATTCCATGCCAATATATGATATCCACATTAGAATACGACATCCCAGACCATATCAGGACTCGATTCGCAATCAGTTGTAAAGAGAAGAACGGTAATGAAACACATGTTGAAAAACGTGTTTGGACCTAAAAAAATAATCTGATTTTATATATAAATCTATAGTCACTATGGTCTATTACATGGGGTAGGAATTTTGTGAAGGATTGTTTTTTTCATTTATTTGATATGTTTTGATGTTTGTATACAAGTCTAGACAAGAAAAAATCAAAAAGAATCAGATTTTTTTTAAATTCCAAACACGTTCCTTCAACCTGTGTATTGAAACTAAATTTCTTCCAGTCATATTGTTGCGGTGGATGAATGATTAGCATACTTTGTCATACTTGCCTCTCGTCCCAGAGGTCACGGGTTCGATTTCCTCGGGTAAGATATAAGCCTACTATAAAGGTATGCCATCCTCCAAAGAAGGTGTGTAAAGTCATGGGCCCGTGTATTGGGTGAGCAATAAGCTATACACGTTTAAAATATTGTTGAACGTTTGTGGTACTCGGTTATTCGTAAACAGAGATGCACATTATAAATGAAATTGCATGTAGATAGTGACAAAATATAAGAAACATATACATCTCGTCCATTTTATAACTCTAACACATTAGCATGTGTTTTTTTAAATATCAACATGTGCTTCAACTAAACGACTGCAATACAAAACTCCCACCCCTTAATCTATTATAAATGGCGTTTTAGAATAAAATCGACGTATGTATGTATTGCGTCCCTTTTGTTGTGAAATCGCCATTTAGTTTGACATTTCGTCGGGGAGATATTGACAGGAGGGGCTATAACAACAGCGAATGATTTGAACCCCTCTCCCTTTTTCAGTTTTGTTTTACTCGTTACTTATTATCCAACGAACACTGAAAGGTTGTCATGAGAGAAAGTATGTGCCTATGAATGATTGGGGTTAAAGGTCGCTTTCAACACTACATATAGTTCAGTCATATCACGACGGTATCTACCCAATGCTGAATTATATAGTGCTGCCACACTGGAATACCACGCCGTAGAAACATGGCATGATACACCATCCAGCCACACTATACTGACACCGGCCGACCAGTCCTAGTACTGCCCTGTATAATTATGTTTAACGGCAAGCAAGTTATTAGAAGTCTTTTGTAAACCCACAACCTCCCGCATGCGAGGTGGACGTTCAACCAACAAACCACCGCCGCGGTTCGTAAGAGAAAGGGATCAATAAATAAATAATAGGCTTTCCTAACAATGAAGATACACAGAGAGTAGATATGCAGATCAAATAGGATACAAGTATCAGCGTATTGTGTTGAATTTGAAATCCGAATAAAGCTCGTTTAAACCTTCCCGGCGCCACTGAGTTGGTTGTGTGTTTTGGGTAAGATACTTCCCCTTAGACTCGTCCGTCGTATGGGTACGTAAACCGGGAGGTCCCGTGTATAGGAATCTATCATGAGAGCACGTTATCGGGCAAGGGTTACTTCTGTTTTGCGAACTATTTTGTTATCTGTTATTGTGAAATACTATTAACTACTGTTATCTTGTATTCGTTAATGTTATCCTGTTACGAGAATCCCCCTTTCCCCGCCCAATCCCTCCCCGCACACACCCGTCGAACCCTACAAATAGACATCGCCGGCATATGATTGAACTCTTCTCTGTGGACACTGACCCGTGCACGTCGGGGAGAATGCACCACAGCACTGATGGACTTGTCACCCTGTTAGTGATGTAGGCCAAGATCGGTTCCGTCTCTCTTGTCCCACCCGCCGTCGAATAGCGCCTGGAACAGCAGATGCAGTTAGAGGAGCGTCCACAGCCTGCATGGGTGACAGGGGGGAATGTGTGGTCGGCGACTCATCACCTGAACGGAACTGAAGTGGCGCTGTACACGGAGCAAGGGAGTCAGCAACCTGCGTGCCTACGCAAACTTTAAAAGTACGGCTCGCCGGGGACGAGGGCTGAAGATGCGGGTGTGGTCCCCAACAACAGGACTCTAGGCCCAGTAGGATAGGACACAGCAGGGTGCATCTCCTAGCGGATGTAGGTTCCACAACACCAGCCGGCAACACTCACTGCCCCAGCGACAACTACACAGAGCGAATGCGACACAGCACAGCATATCTACAAAAGAAACGACGCAGATTCAACACTACAAGACATCTCTACACATAACATCTAGATAAGTCCACACTCTGGCAACGTCGCCGGCACACAAGTTCCTGCTGGTCGACATTAACGACGCGATGAGGGTGGACTTTCTGTTCTCTCATGGAAATTAAATGGGCTTAATCGGTCCAAATTAGAAGACATTCATTTTATTAATAAACTCTCTAATTATGATATCATATTTCTCTACGAATCATGGGTTAGTAAAAACTCACAGTTTGACATTGACGGTTATAAATGTTATAATGTGAACAGAAAAGTTCAAAATCGCCAGTCTAAACGTTGTAGCGGTGGTATAGCTTTATACATTAAGAATAGCATTCCCAAGAGATGATATATTTGTAGCAGGCGTTTATATATAGCCTGAAAATTCACCTGCTTACCATTCTATTACTGACGATTTATTTGATTTGTTGCAGATTGATATATTTATGTACGAATCACGTGGTATAGTATTGTTAACGGGCGATTGGAACGCGAGGGTCGGTAATGGGGACAAAAAAGATTATATCGTGTGTGATCGATTCGTTGATTTTATTGACAGTGATATGTACTGTTCAGACGTTCCAATCGAACGGATATATATGGACTCGGTACACAATAACAACGGGATTAAACTCCTAGATCTATGTAAGTCCAATTGCCTTCGGCTTGCAAACGGACGGCTCGGTAATGACTTTAATTCAGGCTGCTATACTTATGCATGTACTAAAGGTTCAAGCGTTATTGATTATCTGTTAGTGCGGGAGCATTATTTTAATATAATACACAATTTTAAAGTCGAACCATTTAATGAATGGACGGACCTCGCTCCTATTTCATTTGATATTCTAAGTAATACACTTCGCGAAAATGATAATGATTTCTATGAACGAATACGAATACGTTGGGAGAATGACCTGCGTGATGACTTCAGGCGTGATCTTATTGCACAACTACCTGCGCTTAACACTATTACAAATAATACCAATTTTAATAGCAAAAATGAAGTCTATTTGTGTATTGAAAATATTACAAATGTTATTAAAAGCGTTGCTGAGCCATTATTTTGCAAACATGAGATTGTATATAATAAACCACGTGTTAAAGGTGCTTTATGTAATAAAGCCGAATGGTTTGATACTGAATGTATTAACGCTAAACGTAAATATGTAAAAGCTATTAATACATATAATATGCACAAAAGCGATGCTAATAGGGTAGAAATGTGTAGTGAAAAAAATATTTATAAAAATATTGTTAAAAAAAAGAAACGTCGTTATGAATGTATAAAAATTAACAATATTGAACGCCTTCGTCATTGCAAACCTAGAGATTTCTGGAAGCATTTTTCAAAGAAAAAGAAATCTTCGCAATGTGATATAAGTACGCATGAGTTTTTTAATTATTTTTCTACTATAAATATGGAACTTCCTGATGTTGTCAATGAAGGTGCGGAGACTTTCTGTAATAATCACGATTTTGACGACAATGATGGTATTTTTGATGACCTAGATGCACCAATAACTGTGCGTGAAATATAATTTATTATACACAATTTAAAAAACAACAAATCATTTGCAGGTGATCAACTGCTTAACGAATATTTTATAGAACCATCAGATATTCTATTGTCACATCTAGTAGATATTTTAATGGTATTTTAAATACAGGACTATTCCCAGAGCAATGGATTGAAGGTATTTTAGTCCTGCTATTTAAAAAAAATGACCCAAGTAACGTTAACAATTATAGAGGTATTACCCTTGTTAGCCGTTTCTCAAAAATATTTACTGGTATTTTAAATAAAAGAGTGTCGGACTGGGCCGAAGGATATAATGTTATAAGCGATGCTCAATTTGGTTTTAGAAAACATCGCACTACTACTAATGCAATATCTGTGCTTAATGCCATTGTTAGTAAAATCCTTAATGGAAATGGTCGCCTAGCGTGTGCCTTCATAGATTTTAAAAAGGCATTTGATAGTATTTATCGCAACGGGCTCTGTTATAAACTGTATAACTTCGGTTTAAGGGGTAAACTTCTACGAGTAATTCGTGATATGTATTCTAAAGTTAAAGCCCGCGTGAGAGGCTGTAAAACATATTCAGACTATTTTGAGTGCTCGGTTGGCTTAAAACAAGGGGAGATAATGTCTCCGATATTATTTTCACTATTTCTAGAAGATATAGATCTTTTTTAATGAATGATGTTAATTTTGGTATAAATATTGATGATATTTCTTTTATTCTTATGTTATTTGCCGATGACAGGGTGATAGTAGGTAAATCACCCAATGACCTCCAAAAAAGTTTAGATCTTCTACATTCTTATTGCAGTAATTGGGGACAACAAGGAAATCCCGATAAAAGTAAAATAGTTTTTTTTAGAAAACGAGGTCCAATCAAAAATGACGAAAAATGGACTTACGATAATATACCAATGGAAACGGTAGACAGTTTCAATTATCTTGGTACTGTCTTTAAATATACAGGTAATTATAATTTAAACCAAGAAACATTAGCTGGTAAAGGTTTAAAAGCACTAAATACTTTACTTGTTAATATACGTAACTATTCACAGAAACCTAGTACAATATGTCAGCTATTTGATGCCTTCGTTAGCTCTATATTAAATTATGCTTGTGAAATATGGGGATATAGCAAAAGTAAAGAAATTGAAAGAATTCAACTAAAGTTCCTTAAATCTTTGTTGCATGTAAAACAATCTACTTGTAATGCTGCTATCTATGGTGAGTTATGTAGATATCCTATGTATGTTAATAGATATGTCCGTATTGTTAAGTATTGGTGCAAAATTGTAAGATCTGACAATATCATTTTACAACATTTGTACAAGTCCTTAACATTCGACTGTCATAGGGGTAAAACTAATTGGGTTTCTCGTGTCAAAACATTGTTAAATGATACCGGTTTTTCTGATGTTTGGAACAACCCAGATGGTGTTAATTTACTTACTTTTCATCTTTTGTTCAAGCAAAGAATAATCGATCAATTTGTTCAATCATGGTATACTACTGTTAATAACAGTCGATCTTTGTGTACATACATACTATTTAAGACCACTTTCAATTATGAGTATTATCTAGATAAAATACCACAGAAATTTCGTATTGCACTTACTAAGGTAAGACTGTCTTCGCATGAGCTGCGGATTGAAAAAGGTCGTTATGGTATTAACAGAATCGACCATGATCAACGCTACTGTTTAATTTGTAATTCTGGTGATCTAGAAGACGTATACCACTTTATTTGTATATGTCTAGCATACACTGACATTCGAAAACAATATATTAAATCACGTTACTTTGTTAGACCAAGAGTTTTTAAATTTATTGAGCTAATGCAGTCTGTTAGTTTTTCTGTTATCTCAAATCTCTGTAAATTTGTATATCAAGCGACAATTATTCGACAAAACATAGTTAATCGTCATGAAAATGTACTGTAAATCTCACTTAAAGTAAATACTACACCATCTTTTGCACATCTATATGCTTTAACGTTCTTCATGATATTTCATGCATACTCATTGCATTGTTCTATTTTTTCAATGTACTTAGTACAACCTCACGTTCAATATATGTGTGTATATCTTTTTTTCGTATAAATCATGTTTTGCTCATTCCCTTATGTCTATGCACATACTTATCATGACTGACTGTTGTAATGTTTATGTTACTTAATAAAGAATCTTGAATCTTGAATCTAATGTACCTAGTTGTACCGGGATTCTCTTGTGGCTTATGGTGGAAATACATGCACGCACGCACGCATGCACGCGCGATTGGGCAATAGTTTAAAATGCCGTTAAACCATATACATACTTCAACAGAAAATGTAACAGTTGATGATGATGATGATGATGAAGCTACATTTTTTTTACATCAACAGAAACACTCAATGAATTGTTATCCGGGAACTTGCATTTACGGAGTTCATTGCAATGCATTTGCGCTTTCCACAGAAGAATAATAATTTACAGAAATAAAATTCTTAATCGAATTTCTTTTTTTACATCTTGTTTGTAAAACATATTCTCAGACAATTCTTTGTAAAACATATTCCTTGTAAAACACATTTTCTATCTTATATCAGAAGCACCCGTACAGATTTTTCAAAATATTGCTCTTAACACTAGTACTAATCTGCTCTTACATATGTACAGTATTTCCGCTCAAATGTTGTTGAACAAATAAGTGTCGTATAGTGACCTATTTACAAAATTTGCAGGAAATATGCAAAACTCAGGTAATCCAAAACCATGAGTGCTTTCTTTGATATCTACTTCGTAAGACATTTTAGTAAATTAACTTCTCAAAGAGAAGGCTCGAATTATTCTTAAAATAATGGAACATGAAACGTTCATTGATTTCGCGAGGAGTTCGTCAAGTACCGTCAAGTACAATAGATTCAGCCCAGATTTCCCGTTGATTTGGGCATGTAGACTTTTCTACTGTATGCATTGAATTCAGATTTATTCATAAACACATTCGGGATCGATAACAAAGTTTAAAACGGATATATAAATCAACATACGGATTTATGTCCACCCATCATGTGGTTTTGACGAGGTCCGTCATTTTTTGCTCAAATCATTGGTTACCACCGTACATGCTCCCATAGCCTGTATATAGCCAAAATGTTGTGTGTTTCTTTTGTGTTATTTTAAACCCAACTGAGTTAATACCCTAATAAACAATTATCCCGGATACGTCGTTTTTGTATCACCTGATATCACTGTCTGGTACAGTGTAGAGCTTTTATGATACGGTATATTATTTTCAAGATGGCGGACCGTGTTTACGTCGGAAGGTAATTGTGCAGTTTTTTCACCTGGATTTTTCATATCCATCGTTTATATTAGGTATAATCGTACTTGCGGTATCAGGGAAGGTCGTATATCTTGAATTATTCCCGTCAATCTCACAGATCTCCGGTTTTAAAACATTAATCGAGAGATGACTACTATTTTGGTGTCTGGGAGTCATTTAGAGGCATTCTCACTCCTAGAAGGTGCATAAATATTCGAATACTTCAGTTTAGAACGTATGTAATATCCTTTGACCACATAACTTGCAAATTGTAGATGTTTTTTTGGTTTGAAAAATGTCACAGTGTGTAGCCTATGCTATTTTACCATGGTAAGGTGTAGTCCGAGAACATTTTAACAGATATTGGTACGCTGAATCCTCAAAAAGCACTACACCAAAACACGTACCAGACATTGGATATGACACATGATGTGCAATCCATATCTTCCCAGGTTATCGCGGGGATTGCGGGTGATAACCTTCGAGGATGATAACCCAAAAGTAAGTGACGTCAATAACCGTTAATTAACTAACGTCATTCACGTGCAGTATGTAAACAAAGCGCTCGATTCAGGTATGTTTTTGCTTGATTACTTTTTTAATATGTAACAAATTGTGCTCAACTAATGTGCACATCCTTCTACAGAAATAGCTCTTTCCTCTTTCCAAACCGGTATTTCGATTCGACTTTCTGAGATTATGTTTTCTTTATTTTCAGTACTTTGGGCGACTAATCTAAGAACGCCTATATGAAACGAAATACCCGCTTGCGATGGAGGAAAATGCCTACTTTGAAGGGGTATGCGCGCTTCACTGAAACAAAAAGTTAAATTTAAAGAAAATTATGCAAAAACGTACCTGAATCGAGAGCCCTGTTAATAAGTCTCTTTTGGAACTATGACGTCATAGTTCTAAAAATGGCAGCTCCCATATCCGTTTTTTAACGACCTTCAAATAGTCATATCTTTTTTTGTTTATCATCCGATTTTGATAATTCTTTCACCTTTTTCCAAGTTTTTCAGAACTCTCAATAACTGAACTGTTTGACTGTGACGCTACATTCCCTTTAATCATTGTCTCACGAAATAATAACAACTCCGATTTAGCACCCATTTTATCAGGGCCCTATATGTCAAATTTCATCCCAGATTTCATATAACCATTAAGTCGAGGCGCGTTCACTCCACACGCTAAAACGTTTATTTACCGCCTTTCAAAAGGAAACAATATGCCGACCTGACTTTGAATTATATTTGGTACCGCACTTCAAAAGGTGACAATATGCCGACAAGGGTTTGAAAATGATACGACCACCGATCGAGCATGACCATTACACATAGTCGGTATAACACGAATGGATAGAAGTAATTAGATCACAGTCTTTGATCTGCTTACTTGGCATAACACGGTGGACTAGGGAAAACATGATGTTGTAATTAGTGTCATGTGTGATTATATTTGATTAAAAAACAACCGACATGAAGTTGTTAACTCATTGTTTTTATTACAAAATACAGATGAAGTTGAACCGTGCATAGGCTAATGTGACCATGCATGCAAATATGTGAATCAGCATTTATTAACATTCACACTAGCGTTCGTTTAATGCAGTGTGGCCTTTGGGACCAACGAGCCCAATATAGGTGGCTTTGCAGTAGAATACCGCTTAAGTCGGTGCGAGGGGGCAAAGATGTTGCACAGGTGTTGCTTCTTTCATTACTTCTCATGAACAGACTCAATAAAACCGAGTCTGCTGCTTTATTTTCTTAATTGTGTTTGTTGCTCCCAAAGGATCACCTTTATCAGCATTTTTCAATATTACAATATGCTTGTAATAGTTGGCTTATCTTAGAACATCTCCGTTTTGTTTAAAAAGTTCACCAACTCAGTTTATTTCATCTGGTACCAACAACAAAGATTAATTTGGCAGATTGAAACAGACTCCCGAAGGCGAAATGCCCATTTAGCGTTAGTGATTCCAAGAAAACACCGAAGTTCGTGCCGATATGGTAAATTGTACTTACCCTGGGTTGATCCCCTGACCAGCTCCGAGAGGGATGGCAACTTTAGGTGTAAAATCTTACCCGATGATTGTAGATCTAAACCCACAGGTCTTAAGCTTCAGCTGTTCTCTATGGCGGTTCGAAGTGTTGTGGCAGGATGTCCGTGTAATCGATGTCCCGGAACACCCGTGTAGTGAAGGCCGTGGATGTAGAAACGAATCGGCGAATGTGTGAGGCTAACAACCCTCTTTATGTAGCTTCACTACACTCCATCTGTCTTTCGTTACTGCCTCGCGGTCTATATTTATAAGACTATCATGGCAGGTGGTTGCATGGCCAAAACGTAATATATATACAAGTTAAAATAACCCCTTCTGACTAAGCCACATATAACTATACTCGGTAAAAAAAGTTTTGGACCAGGGTATATAAAGTCATATAAAAATAAAACTAGTGGACAGACTTGAAGTATCTTGTTTTAGTAACCAAAGTCTACCCTACCCAGGTAATTTGGTACCAGAAACATTAAATTCCAAACAAGATTTGATTTTAAAAAAATATCGCGAACACACAATGGATCTGTAAAAAATGTTGCAAAGTCCATAAGAAGTAACAGTTACGGACACATTCGAGTAACCAATAAAAAGATTCTTATTTTTTTGCAAACTTTCATTGTAAACGATAATTATTGTTGATTGTTGATCTATTGTGAATTATCAACTGAGATAATAAGGGTTATGGTCGAATGTCAATGTTCAGCGGTCATTGTACGGGTTCGAACACTGCCATGGTCCAAAACTCTTTTTACAGAGTATATATACACGTATGATTGTCAGACATGTCAGAGACATGATTAAGTGACAGTGCCTCTGACTGTTATTCAAATTTGGGACTTAACCCATGCTATAGTACAGTTTCGATGGAACGCCAAATTAACAAACTCAATTAATCGAAGCTCTCTTCAATTATTTAAAGACAGGTCTAATTCAATTGAAGAGAGGTCTAATTCAATTGAATAGAGGTTTAAATCAAGAGAGGTTTAATTCAGTTTTGGAATTGAACCTCTCTTTAATTGAATTGAACCTCGCTTCAATTGAATTAACCTCTCTTCAACTGAATTGAACCTCTCTTCAATTCAATTAGGCCTCTCAAATAGACGTTCAATTTAATTGAGGAGAGGTCTAACTTAATTGAAGAGAGGTTTATTCAGTTGAAGAGAGATTCAAATCAATTGTAGAGAGGTTCAATTCCAACACTGAATTAGACATCTTTTCAATTTAATTAGACCTCTCTTCAATTTAACTGAACCTCGCTTCAATTTAATTAGACCTCTCTTCAATTATTTGAACCTCAGTTGAAGAGAGGTTCAATTAAATTGAAGAGAGGTCTAATTCAATTGAAGAGAGGTACAATTCAGCATAATAAAACCTCTCTTCAATTGAATACGACCTCTCTTCAATTGAATTAGACCTCTCTTCATTAAATTGAACCTTCAGTTGAATAAGACCTCTCTTCAAACGAAGGGGGGTTCAATTCATTGCGTTTATGTTAATTTGACGTACTTTGAAAAAACAATCTAAATCGATGTGATATGGTCAAGTGAATATATCAACCAAATACAATTTTTAGGCGCGAGCAATGTCAACCATATAGTACATGCCAGTAATTGAACAATGTTGGTGTGACTATAATATTAAAAGGAATACTTATATGGCAGAAATTGTGCGCTGTATAATCTTTTGAAAAGTTTGGTACAATTTTACTCAACGTTTTTTGTTTGTTTTTATATGAAATAAATTGGTCCATAAATCCGACGAGTGCAAACGAGACATCATTTCTGAATAAAATATGCCATTTTATCACATCATCAAATGTCGAAGTACACCATTGTAAAAAATAATCAAATATTTTCTGTATCTGCCAACGTTTGATGATTGTTTTCAACATTGTCTCGTCTTGCCCTAAATGGTTTATCATCTTGTTGCTCTGGTTTCTGCCAAGTCATTGACTACTTGCTGTGTCTCGACTTTTATATTCATATATACATGATCATCTTTGTTTTATACTTATATTGACTTTTAATGCTTCCTAGTTTGTTGGAGAATTTAGCCTGTGGGGATTTCTTGGTTTACACTGTCTCGTTTTATTGGGATAAACATAGGGTAAGAGCGAGGTTTCATGCACCCTCGAACCTGGTTATAACCCCTCGAGTCCTTTTTGCCACTGATCGTTCCAATGCGGTACCACTATTGTCAACCCGTTTATGTTTGGGACGTTGCATATTTTGAGCTTTCCTTGTAACTATCTTTTTTTTCATGCTTGTTGTTGATTGACTGTATTTGGTACATGCTACATTTTCTGTTCGATTATTATTTCTTTTAAATGTCGACATATCAACAATGCTCGATGGAGTAAAAACTCATTTTTAAAAACAGCATATCCCATTATTGCCACAACAGTAACGGACGTAGGACTGCGACACCTAACGATCTAGGCAACTAGATAGACTATTTGTTCTTCTACGTAATAACCCGCAGATCAGGCATATACACATAGTTATTGTTGGATTTTGAGGAGCACAGAATCAACATTTCTAAAGTATTTGTTCTTTTAAGCTCACTAGATGCGAAAGCTTAAAGGCGACTTATAGGGATTACTCTTCGTCCATCGTCCGTCCTCCGTCGTCGTTAACCTTTGGTTTAAACAACTTCTTCTGAGAAACCGCTTGGCCAATTTTGAACAAACCTTCACAAGGATGATCTTTTGGTCATTAGTTTTCAAATGATGTCCACTTGGTTTAAAACGTCTTCGCCTCGGAGTTTGCATATGGAGATTTTGCATGTTTTACATAGACTTGCATAGAAAAAACCTAAAGGATATCCGTCTCTACAATACCACAAGGTATAGTGTTCTCATATATTGCATCTATCATCAGCTTATTGTCCTCTAACACATTTGTTCAAATGGTGACTCTGGGTCAACTATTTCCCCGTCTCATAGAGTTATATAGGAAAATCGTTAAACAAGCTTTTCTTAAACTATAACAGATAGGTGTAATATTTTACATTTATCATCAGCTTAGAATGCTCTACCAAGTTTGTTCAAATGGGACCCTGGGGTGACATTTAGCCCTGCGTCAAGGTGCACATTTTGTACACTGTCCCGTTTTATTGGGGTGGCAATAGGGTAACAATGAGGTTTGGTGCACCCTAGTAACTAGATTAAATCCCCAGCGGCATTTTTGCTACTGATCGTTCCAAGGCGGTAGCCATATTGTCAACCCTTTTATGTTTGTGATGTCATATCTTGCCTTTATTTCATCTTTGTAGTTTTTGTTTGTTTCTGTGTGTGTTTGTGGTTGACTGTGGTCCTTGAATGCTGCATTTCCTGTTCGGCTTTTATATCTACTTTTACATAGACTTATATAAGGACAAACTTAAAATATCTTCTTCTCTGAAACCGTCTAATAGTTTCCATGTACCATGAGCTTATGTTCCTCTATCAAGCTTGTTCAAATGATAACCCTGGGGACAACTTTGGCTCTGCCCAAGGGATTACACTTTTTACAGAGTTATATAGGAAAACACGTTAAAAAATCCACTATACTTAGGGCTTTCATATATTACACACAGCATAAGTTTATGGTCCTCTCACATGTTTGTTCAAATAGTGACCATGGGGTCAAATCTGGCCCAGACACAGGGGTGACAGTTTTACATTGAGTTATATAGGAAATCTTAAAAAAACGAAATATATTCTTCTCTGAAAATACAACAAAGGTGTCATAAGCTTCTAACTTTTAACTAAGGTTATTGAGTGGAAACCGTTTTCCTATCTTTAGTAACAGTGACATTAACCCCGGTGACCCAAAAGGTAATCCCAACCTTCCTTTTCATACAAACTACCAACCCAGAAAGTTTCATTCCATATATCACTCCCAACTAAAGTTATTGGGTGGAAACGAAACGTGACAGACTGACAGACAGAGTGCAATCCTATTCTCCCTCTGATGACGACCGGTATTTGACTAATAATGTAACATGCAATCAAAATACAAATTATTTAAATTATATTGTAACATGAAATCAACATACAATAATTAGTTAAAATGAAACATGAAAAAGGTACGTATACAACGGCTTTACTTTAAATATGTATGACCAGCAAAAACAGCATTTCGTAAATGAAAATGGAAATTGTTTTGTAAACATTATTTGCTTTTGTACACACAATGATTAGACAGATTGCAAACATGAAACAAGTATATACCAGCATGCTAACATACATAAGAAGATACAAAAGATCAATAATTTATTTTATAAAAAATCGTAGTTTCATACTCATTTTTTTAAATTGTTAGTATCATTGATCATCAACTTATTACAAATACTCGTACCTTTTAAAAATCATGAGTATTATATTTGGTATGTATTTTTCTGTGGAACATTTTATTCCATATTTACATGATGCAAATCCTTCCAGACATGTGTCTGATATTAACTTCCATTAAATCAGAATAGTTGTTTCTTTTAAAACCCATTAATATCCATTTTGAAAGCATGAACTATTTAAACAAATGTTTGCTCTGAACAAGTTCCTTGTTACTCATTCATCTTGATTCTGATGAGTAAATACTCATTGCAGTCAAAAATTATCTACAGCTCTGTTACAAGTATAAAATTACAAACGGCAATAACTCTAATGACAGAGTTATGGTTATTTCACTCTGCACTACCTCTCATTGCCCGTCATTGTGTGAGGTTTCATTGCAGTTCCCGTAAGTGGTATTGAAATTATGCTCTGAACAAGAATTCAAAATATAATATTACAAAGGGCAATAACTCTAAATTGAATAAAGACAGCGTCACAGTTCTTGAACAGAATCGTCCTCTCATTGCCCTCTATCATTGTATGAAGTTTCCTTGTAAGGTAGTCCCATCGGTAGTTTTGAAGTTATGCTTCGGACAAAAGTATGACGGACGGAAGGAAGGATAAAAATACATAATTAGAAACACAACAGGATGTATCCATCCTATGCGCCCTAACATAGCAAAGGGTAAATGAGAGAAGCTAATATTACGACTAGTACATACTTAACTTTAACGTTTGATCTACGGGTAGTCGTTATATAAAGGATCTAACACGAGTACTCATTCATTACTGAATTTATTAAACGAGTTGGACAAATTATATAATGCGAGGCTCTTGCCGAGCATTATATCGATTTTGCTAACGAGTTTAATAAATTCAATAACGAATGAGAACGAATGTTAGATTCTATTTATCACATAACTCACATATCGACTTTTATTGCAATTTGCCTGTCGCCTTAACACGCGAAACCGACATAAACCGTGGGAATTGGATCATAGTTTTTGACAGCGCATACTAAGCTTATTTGCACACTTATACAACTAGTGGTATATCGAAAATATAGAATGGTGTTATTCCACTTCCACACCGTACGTTATGAGATAAAAAGCTTTATTTGTGTAAGCAATCAACAGTTGGCATATAGTTTGCAGAACTTCGTTTATTGGATTTTACATGATTGCAGATTTATTATTGAATTAATTAAACGAGTTGACAAAAAAAGATAATAAATTAGCTAAGCACGAATAAGAGACTACATTTATTACATAACAATAAAATCAACTGAATTTGCATTATTCTGTCAACTTAGCAAATGATCTAGGCTATACTGACGTCGTAGTAGTAATTCGGTGACATAAAATGGTTATATGTATATATACAGTTTACAATTTTCTAACATTTCAGCAAAAAGACCTGAAGTATTAAGTAATGTTTACGAAGTGGCATTTTAACAAAATAGAAACCCAAATGTAGCTAACGTATGGAGCGAATGTTGTTTTATTGTTGTTTTCCATTTAATAAACATTAACTTGTAACAATTCAGTTCAATGAACGATGGCATTCGTAGTGCTCATTGAACACTAAATAAACTACTCTCCTTTCATAAAATAGAGACCTAATTTGAGTTTTAATGAATTAAGTGTATCCTCAATTTGAAAATCTAGCCGATCTGTTTGGATTGAAAAGTAGGTTTAACACTAATACTGTTTAATCACATCAAATAAATACAGTATTCGTCATAAACATGAAATCTATTAATAATCTCTGAAATAACAAGTTGTGTTGGTTTGAGTCAGTTGGGTTGCGCTCTCATATCAAAACACGTATACCTAAACCATGTTGGACAGCGCATGGAAATACAGAACAATCACTGAGCTCTGTCATGTATGTACTGAGTTCTAAGGTTCCATTTGTGCCAAGAAAAGAATGATTCAATGACACGGCATTATGTCTGGACTTTGATTCTTCTCTAATTGACCTACCACTTAATGTAGGAAAAAATGTCAATACTTATTATCAGGCTAAACACATGTTTTTTGTTGTTTTGTTGTTGTTGTTTTCAGAATATGAGAAACTGAAGAATTCATTCGCCGTTTCCATAGAAACCCAAAAACAGAAAGAATCACATGGAAAGCTTGATTTATATACACAATCCAGGAAATCTGCCTATGGCCGTGAACTATACGTGTTATACTTGATAAATAACTTATACAATAATGTTGTTTGTTTTATATTATTTTAATGTTGGATATGTATTACTTTTTATACTTTTAATTAAAATACAAAATCGACACAACATTTTTTTTATCTGCATTTTTCTACAATCTCATGACTCGACATATTCCGTTTCCATAATTTTATTTTTCAGACATATTGGAAAACGTAAAAAACGTAAGGAACAGTCTTAAACTAGAAGGGTATTCCACGGAACATTTATGTCGTCTGCCATGTGCTAATTTTAGGTTGGTTAGGCTGCAGTTAAAGTTTTATGAAAAGGGGCATAACACTGCCAAAATGAATGTCAGAGTTATAGGGCACGTTGAAAATGAAGATGTGTATGAAGTTTTATGAAACATAAGAATTCAAATACGTTTGAAGTTATACTCCAGGTTAACGGACGACGGGCGACAACGGACGTCAGACGATGGACAACGTGATCGCTAAGTGTCCGCCATGCTACGCAGGCGCCACATAAAAGGATTGACCTAATGTAAAACTACATCCGATGCATCAACCGTGCGTGAAAAGAAATATTATATTAGGAGAACAGAGAAGAACACGACACAACCCGCAAATAGCTTGGGTGTTTCGTTGATTTGCCAGGGGTTATAAGGTATATTATGACAGATAGTATGATTTGAAGAAACTGTGATATTTATCACTGATTATCTCGTCTCATATAATTATGTATATAGTGGTGTTTACATTTAATATGTTTGAATTGTAATGTCGACGGTATTTAACGTGTCTAGACATAAATAAACAACCGTTTCGTTACTATATGCAGCATATAAAAATAAAAAAAGAGTGGCATAAGACTTCAAACACATTTACACTAATAAATAAATATGTTTCAAGAGCATATACAAACATGTGGCAATGGTCAGTATACTGTATATATAATAAGTTTAATAATATGTTACTAAAATAAGATAGTCTACATTAAAAAAGACTCATTATGGCAATGACTTTCTTAGTTTACACATATAATTAGACTTTTAGTATGTCGTTTACATTTTAAAAATAAAATGGACATTTTCTTACAGAATGAAAAAGTGCATTACATGAAACCCACACTCCTTAGCAACAACGTGCCTATTTGTGTAAATGTTATCAAAAAAAAATGAAAGTCGACTGAAGTGTTGTAATTTATAAGAAACAAAAGAGGACTGTTTAAACATACTAGGCAAATTATTATAGTAGTTCGTAAGCCACATATTGAAAAAAAAACGAGAACTCAATTTTGCAGCCATTAAATATGGCAGTACCGTAAACCATATTTACTTTATCAAACAGACTTAAATGTTTTCCGCCATGAAGCCTTCTACAAAAAAAACTCTGCCGATTCACGAAGGGACTTTTATTAAACGAACAACATAAAACGTCTAAATGTTTCGTAGTAGAACCCGTCCTTATCGTCATCGGTATCTTTATCTGATTACCCAAAACAAAGTCTGTTTAATTTTTCACATACCAAAACAAACGCGTCTTTATCTGACTACCCGCAATAAAGTTTGCAAGTTTGCGTTTCGTTACAAGTCAGCACACTATAAAGAACAGGACTTTATCTAACTACCAGCAATAAAACGTGTGTGTCTTAGTTTACAAAACATAACGCACGGGTCTGACTATACCATGATTGTCTCTTAATCAACAAACGAAAAGAAAAGGACCTTATCTGGCTATCTGCAATGCAGTTTGCGTTTGTAGTCAATAAAGAAAAGAAAAGAATTTTATCTGACTCTCCGCTATACAGATCGTGTTTTGTAGTCAACACACAAAACGGAAAGGATCTCACCATCCGCAATACAGATTGCTTTTGTAGACAGAAAATATATCTAGGCATGACATTCATGTTTTACATATGTGATACATTTGTATTCCACATATGTTTTTCATATGAAAATAACACATATATAATACATATGAACCTATTTTTTATTAAATAATGTTAGAACATAAAACAATTTTCTACAATATTCTGCATTTTTTGATAAATACTTTATGTATTTTATGAAATACATATGTATACATTTTATATGTGACACAGGTGTATTATTTAACATGAAAAATATGTGGTATATATGTGACAAATACATATCATATACATATATGGCACACATGTAAATAACATTTATATATGACGGAAACATGCAAATAATAAAAAGTAACACATATGTGGCACATGCCACAAGATTTTTCCTGTGTAGTCAATAAACAAAAGAAAAGGATTTTATCTGACTCCCCGCTATAAAGATTTCGTTGTGTAGCCAACACACAAAACGTAATGGACCTTATCTGACCATACGTAAAGAAGTTTTCGTTTATAGTCAATAAACAGAAAGAAAATGACTTCACTATCCGCTATTATGGATTGTGTTTTGTAGTCAACAAACAGAAATAAAAGGTTTTATACACATATAGGATTTTAAAGGATATTTATATACTAAACGAATTCCCAATGCCCCCATGTTATATTTTTAATTATCTTTTCCTCATTTTCTTGTAATGAAATTATTTATTGAATGACATGTTTTGAAGCTTGATGCACGTTTTAAGTTGTATTGAACGTGCATGTATTTCTGTTCTCTACTTCCGTAAAAATGGAAATTTTAAACTAAGGCGTTGTAAGAAGTTCCGATTAGTATATTTGACTTCGTAAGAAAATAAAAGAAGTCGTCTTTCTAAGGAAAGAAGTATTTATCTAACTAAATCTATCCACAATAAAGTTTTTGTTTCCAATATAACAAGTTGCTATATTCCTATGTATCATTCCCTCACACTTTATGACGGCTCTAAATTACCTGTAATGTGTAGATGAGCCGTTAACATAACAAACTAAATAAAGGAGCTTTACCCAATTTAACTTACTCAAATGAAAGATAGTGCACCTAATTAGATGGCTGATATTTTATAAAAACGGATGTCTCCCCCAACGTCCCGTCCACCATACACACACGCACGCACTCTCGCACGCTCGCTCGCACGCACGCACGCACGCACACAAAGAATGACACGGCATAATGTCTGGACTTGATTCTTCTCTAATTAACCTACCACTAAATGTAGGAAAAAAAGTTAATACTTATTATCAGGCTGAACACATGTTGTTTTTTGTTTTGTTTCTTTCAGAATATGAGAAAATGAAGAATTCATTCGCCGTTTCCATAGTAACGCGAAAACAGAAAGAATCACTTGGAAAGCTTGGATTTATATACACAATCCAGAAAAAGGCGTACTACCTATACCCGTGAACTATACGTGTTATACTTGATAAGTACTTTATAAAATAATTTTGTTTGTTTTATATTATTTTAGTGTTGGACATGTATTTCTTTTTTCCATAATTTTATTTGCAGAAATATTGGAAAACGTAAGAAACGTAAGAAACCGCTAAATCTTAAACTAGAAGGGTGTTCTTTTTTTTTCTTCAGAATATGAGAAAATGAAGAATTCATTCGCTGTTTCCATAGTAACGCAAAAACAGAAAGAATCACGTGGAAAGCTTGGATTTATCTACATGTAATCCAGAAAAGGCGTACTACCTATGCCCGTGAACTATACGTGTTATACTTGATAAATACTTTATAAAATAATGTTGTTGGTTTTATATTATTTTAGTGTTGCACATGTATTACTTTTTTACATAATTTTATTTGCAGAAATATTAGAAAACGTAAGATACGTAAGAAACCGCTAAATTTTAAACTAGAAGGGTGTTGCACCGAACACTTGTCTCGTCTGCCATGTACTAATTTCAAGGTTAATTGGTTAGGTTGCAGGTTAAAGATTTATGAAAAGGGACATAACTCTGTCAAAATGAATGTCAGAGTTATTGGACACATTTAACCAATAACAAACTAAAAAAAGGAGCTTTACCCAGTGTATCATTCCCTCAAACTTTATGACGGCTCTTAATTACCTATAATCTGTAATGTGTTGATGAGCCGTTAACATAACAAACTAAATAAAGGAGCTTTACCCAGTTAACTAACTCAATGAAAGATAGTGTATCTAATAAGAGGGCTGATATTTTATAAAAACGGATGTCTCCCCCAACGTCCCGTCCACCATACACACACGCACGCACTCTCGCACGCTCGCTCGCTCGCACGCACGCACACAAAGAATGACACGGCATTATGTCTGGACTTGATTCTTCTCTAATTAACCTACCACTAAATGTAGGAAAAAAAGTTAATACTTATTATCAGGCTGAACACATGTTGTTTTTTGTTTTGTTTCTTTCAGAATATGAGAAAATGAAGAATTCATTAGCCGTTTCCATAGTAACCCAAAAACAGAAAGAATCACTTGGAAAGCTTGGATTTATATACACAATCCAGAAAAGGCGTACTACCTATACCCGTGAACTATACGTGTTATACTTGATAAGTACTTTATAAAATAATGTTGTTTGTTTTATATTATTTTAGTGTTGGACATGTATTACTTTTTTCCATAATGTTATTTGCAGAAATATTGGAAAACGTAAGAAACGTAAGAAACCGCTAAATCTTAAACTAGAAGGGTGTTCTTTTTTTTTTCTTCAGAATATGAGAAAATGAAGAATTCATTCGCTGTTTCCATAGTAACGCAAAAACAGAAAGAATCACGTGGAAAGCTTGGATTTATCTACATGTAATCCAGAAAAGGCGTACTACCTATGCCCGTGAACTATACGTGTTATACTTGATAAATACTTTATAAAATAATGTTGTATGTTTTATATTATTTTAGTGTTGGACATGTATTTCTTTTTTCCATAATTTTATTTGCAGAAATATTGGAAAACGTAAGAAACGTAAGAAACCGCTAAATCTTAAACTAGAAGGGTGTTCTTTTTTTTTCTTCAGAATATGAGAAAATGAAGAATTCATTCGCTGTTTCCATAGTAACGCAAAAACAGAAAGAATCACGTGGAAAGCTTGGATTTATCTACATGTAATCCAGAAAAGGCGTACTACCTATGCCCGTGAACTATACGTGTTATACTTGATAAATACTTTATAAAATAATGTTGTTGGTTTTATATTATTTTAGTGTTGCACATGTATTACTTTTTTACATAATTTTATTTGCAGAAATATTAGAAAACGTAAGATACGTAAGAAACCGCTAAATTTTAAACTAGAAGGGTGTTGCACCGAACACTTGTCTCGTCTGCCATGTACTAATTTCAAGGTTAATTGGTTAGGTTGCAGGTTAAAGATTTATGAAAAGGGACATAACTCTGTCAAAATGAATGTCAGAGTTATTGGACACATTTAACCAATAACAAACTAAAAAAAGGAGCTTTACCCAGTGTATCATTCCCTCAAACTTTATGACGGCTCTTAATTACCTATAATCTGTAATGTGTTGATGAGCCGTTAACATAACAAACTAAATAAAGGAGCTTTACCCAGTTAACTAACTCAATGAAAGATAGTGTATCTAATAAGAGGGCTGATATTTTATAAAAACGGATGTCTCCCCCAACGTCCCGTCCACCATACACACACGCACGCACTCTCGCACGCTCGCTCGCTCGCACGCACGCACACAAAGAATGACACGGCATTATGTCTGGACTTGATTCTTCTCTAATTAACCTACCACTAAATGTAGGAAAAAAAGTTAATACTTATTATCAGGCTGAACACATGTTGTTTTTTGTTTTGTTTCTTTCAGAATATGAGAAAATGAAGAATTCATTAGCCGTTTCCATAGTAACCCAAAAACAGAAAGAATCACTTGGAAAGCTTGGATTTATATACACAATCCAGAAAAGGCGTACTACCTATACCCGTGAACTATACGTGTTATACTTGATAAGTACTTTATAAAATAATGTTGTTTGTTTTATATTATTTTAGTGTTGGACATGTATTACTTTTTTCCATAATGTTATTTGCAGAAATATTGGAAAACGTAAGAAACGTAAGAAACCGCTAAATCTTAAACTAGAAGGGTGTTCTTTTTTTTTTCTTCAGAATATGAGAAAATGAAGAATTCATTCGCTGTTTCCATAGTAACGCAAAAACAGAAAGAATCACGTGGAAAGCTTGGATTTATCTACATGTAATCCAGAAAAGGCGTACTACCTATGCCCGTGAACTATACGTGTTATACTTGATAAATACTTTATAAAATAATGTTGTATGTTTTATATTATTTTAGTGTTGGACATGTATTTCTTTTTTCCATAATTTTATTTGCAGAAATATTGGAAAACGTAAGAAACGTAAGAAACCGCTAAATCTTAAACTAGAAGGGTGTTCTTTTTTTTTCTTCAGAATATGAGAAAATGAAGAATTCATTCGCTGTTTCCATAGTAACGCAAAAACAGAAAGAATCACGTGGAAAGCTTGGATTTATCTACATGTAATCCAGAAAAGGCGTACTACCTATGCCCGTGAACTATACGTGTTATACTTGATAAATACTTTATAAAATAATGTTGTTGGTTTTATATTATTTTAGTGTTGCACATGTATTACTTTTTTACATAATTTTATTTGCAGAAATATTAGAAAACGTAAGATACGTAAGAAACCGCTAAATTTTAAACTAGAAGGGTGTTGCACCGAACACTTGTCTCGTCTGCCATGTACTAATTTCAAGGTTAATTGGTTAGGTTGCAGGTTAAAGATTTATGAAAAGGGACATAACTCTGTCAAAATGAATGTCAGAGTTATTGGACACATTTAACCAATAACAAACTAAAAAAAGGAGCTTTACCCAGTGTATCATTCCCTCAAACTTTATGACGGCTCTTAATTGCCTATAACCTGTAATGTGTTGATGAGCCGTTAACATAACAAACTAAATAAAGGAGCTTTACCCAGTTTAACTAACTCAAATGAAAGATAGTGTATCTTATTAGAGGGCTGATATTTTATAAAAACGGATGTTTCCCCCAACGTCCCGTCCACCATACACACACGCACGCACTCTCGCACGCTCGCTCGCTCGCACGCACGCACGCACGCACGCACACAAAGAATGACACGGCATTATGTCTGGACTTGATTCTTCTCTAATTAACCTACCACTAAATGTAGGAATAAAAGTTAATACTTATTATCAGGCTGAGCACATGTTGTTTTTTGTTTTGTTTCTTTCAGAATATGAGAAAATGAAGAATTCATTCGCCGTTTCCATAGTAACCCAAAAACAGAAAGAATCACTTGGAAAGCATGGATTTATATACACAATCCAGAAAAGGCGTACTACCTATACCCGTGAACTATACGTGTTATACTTGATAAGTACTTTATAAAATAATGTTGTTTGTTTTATATTATTTTAGTGTTGGACATGTATTACTTTTTTCCATAATGTTATTTGCAGAAATATTGGAAAACGTAAGAAACGTAAGAAACCGCTAAATCTTAAACTAGAAGGGTGTTCTTTCTTTTTTTCTTCAGAATATGAGAAAATGAAGAATTCATTCGCTGTTTCCATAGTAACGCAAAAACAGAAAGATTCACGTGGAAAGCTTGGATTTATCTACATGTAATCCAGAAAAGGCGTACTACCTATGCCCGTGAACTATACGTGTTATACTTGATAAATACTTTATAAAATAATGTTGTTTGTTTTGTATTATTTTAGTGTTGCACATGTATTACTTTTTTTACATAATTTTATTTGCAGAAATATTAGAAAACGTAAGAAACGTAAGAAACCGCTAAATCTTAAACTAGAAGGGTGTTCCACCGAACACTTGTGTAGTCTGCCATGTACTTATTTCAAGGTTAATTGGTTAGGTTGCAGGTTAAATATTTATGAAAAGGAACATAAATCTGTCAAAATGAATGTCAGAGTTATTGGACACGTTTAACCAATAACAAACTAAAAAAAGGAGCTTTACCCAGTGTATCATTCCCTCAAACTTTATGACGGCTCTTAATTACCTATAACCTGTGATGTGTTGATGAGCCGTTAACATAACAAACTAAATAAAGGAGCTTTACCCAGTTTAACTCAAATGAAAGATAGTGTATCTAATAAGAGGGCTGATATTTTATAAAAACGGATGTCTCCCCCAACGTCCCGTCCACCATACACACACGCACGCACTCTCGCACACTCGCTCGCTCGCACGCACGCACGCACGCAAGCACGCACACAAAGAATGACACGGCATTATGTCTGGACTTGATTCTTCTCTAATTGACCTACCACTAAATGTAGAAAAAAAAGTTAATACTTATTATCAGGCCAAACACATGTTGTTTTGTTGTTGTTTTTTGTGGGTTTTTTTCAGAATATGAGAAAATGAAGAATTCATTCGCAGTTTCCATAGTAACCCAAAAACAGAAAGAATCACTTGGAAAGCTTGGATTTATATACACAATCCAGTAAAGGCGTACTACCTATGCCTTTGAACTATACGTGTTATACTTGATAAATATTTTATAAAATAATGTTATTTGTTTTTATATTATTTTAGTGTTGGACATGTTTTTCTTTTTATACTTAATACGAAATCGACACAACATTTTTTATCTGCATTTTTCTTCAATCTCATGACTCGACATATGCCGTTTCCATAATTTTATTTGCAGAAACATTGGAAAACGTAAGATACCGCTAAATCTTAGAGTAGAAGGGTGTTCCACGGAACACTTGTGTCGTCTGCCATGTGCTAATTTCAGCTTGGTTAGGTTGCAGGTTAAAGTTTTATGAAAAGGGGCATAACTCTGTCGAAATGAATGTCAGAGTTATTGGGCACGTTTAACGACATTCCTCGAGTGAAAATGAAAATGTGTGTGAAGTTTTATGAAACATAGGTCAAATACTTTTGAAGTTATGGCCAAGGTTATGCTGCAGGTTAAAGTGTGACGGATGATGGACGACGACGGACGACAGAAGATGCACAACATGACCCCTAAGTGTCTGCCATGCTGCGCAGGCGACACAAAAAAGGATTGACCTAATGTAAAACTACATCGGATGCATTTAAAGAGCTGTTAGGAAGAAACAAAGAAAATGTCAAAGATGCTAAAACCAGTCCTGATCAATCAGCATACAGTATTGTTGGTACGAATGAGCTTATTGTAGAAGACATGGGGAGACCATACAATAGATTATGCTATAAAAACAACAAGAAGAACTAACGATATTTCCTATTATACTTGCACATGAACTTGTAAACAAATTCTTTCTATGATTCTTACGGATGGCGGGAGGTGAACAGTACTGGTTCTACCCAGGAAACGTCGGTGATCTGACTCTAATACAGAAAAACATATATAACTTTACATGTGTTGAAAATGAAGGAAAACACCAAACAAACAAATTCTTTCTAAAATAATAATAAGGAAATAGTTAAGACATGGTAGACAGAAAGTTTTAACATAACTTTTCAAACACAAGTATACTTTGAAATGCACCCATTATTCTTTAGAAAAATATTCCAGTTTTCAGCGATTCTTGTTACGTTTTGAACAGACGTTGTAAACTAAACTGAAGGAAATTTAAAGACGTTGTAAACTAAACAGAAGGAAATGTAAAGACGTTGTAAACTAAACAGAAGGAAATGTAAAGACGTTGTAAACTCTAAACTGAAGGAAATGTAAAGACGTTGTAAACTAAACAGAAGGAAATGTAAGGACGTTGTAAACTAAACAGAAGGAAATGTAAAGATGTTGTAAACTAAACTGAAGGAAATGTAAAGACGTTGTAAACTAAACAGAAGGAAATGTAAAGACGTTGTAAACTAAACTGAAGGAAATGTAAAGACGTAGTAAACTAAACAGAAGGAAATGTAAAGACGTTGTAAACTAAACAGAAGGAAATGTGAAGACGTTGTAAACAGAAGCTTAACACATGAGTTTGAAATGAAATTAAACTTTGAAATGCATCGATTGGTTGTAAGAAACAATATTCCAGTATTTAGAGAATTCTGTGTTGTTTTACCCCAAAAATGAGTGGCAAAGTAATAGATGTATACACATAAAACTTAATCAGGTTGTAAAAGGAAGCGCATTTAGTAATTTAAAAATGAAACACTAATTGAACATTTATCAGAATATTTTTTAAAAATGCATTCCACTTTTCTGTGATTTTTGTCTATTTTTAACTCTTTTTTGCCCAAAATAATAAAAAATATTCAAAATATAACAATGAAATTGATACACTTCGTAAAAATATATGTATTTTACGAATATTTTCATCAAAGTTAAATACTGAAATGAATCCATTGATTTTCAAAAAAACTTATTCCAGTTTTCAGCACTTTTTTGTTTGACTTTGACATATTTGGCCCAAAAACATGGAATAAGCTGGTCATCACGCATTGCTATCAAAAATAGTTGTTACAATTTACTCTCAGATGCATACATGTTATGACAATTCAACAAGTGGTTTCATATGAGGTTTTCCTTGAACAGTGTGTGTTGACAGATTGAATAAACACTGACGACGGACGATGGACATGAAGTGATCGCAATTGCTAACGTGAGCCTTAAGCTAACAACACTGGCTCTGTTAAGCATCCCAATAAATAGTACATGAACAACTTCATGTAACTTTAAAGCAGACGTGTTATTTCTTACCTATTTGACCCTTACAAAGTTAACCTCGTGACAATTTGCTCTCTCTATCTTTTTACATTTTGACACAAATACAAGTCCTCCAACTGTATTTTGGTGCGTCCAAAATATCCTAAATCCACTATTATAAATGTCTCTTAATAAACATATAGCTCGAATATATGTTTTTTTGCTTTCCTCGGCTGGTGGGTATATTAGATTAAGGTGGAACTCCACCAGCAGTTGATCTATTCCCTGAAGTCCTCCACTTCTGATGATGTCCACCAAAACATCCCATTCCATCAATTCAATGTCCATCTTTAAAATCGAAATCTTGTCCTAAAAGATTAATTATTGATGATAATTGGCTTACTACATAAGAACCATCAATAATTTCCCTACAATGGCCAAACGTTGGCGGGTTCTTTTGTTTTATGTATACATAGTAGTTTTATTTGTGATAACCAATGATTACGAGTTACAAAATATAGCAAAGCAAATACCAAGCAGAAGTGATTGGTCACAAGTTAAAACATACAAATTAAATTAATCTCAGATTGCATGTTCAGATTTGTTAAACAACTGATAAATATAATGTATACATTATAAATTATACTCATAAAGTTACGCTTTGTTTGATGTGGGAACTCATGAACAATTGTATGGAAGTACGAAAGAACACCAGTAAGAAATACTGAAATTGAAATTGTCATTAACTGAACTGAATGTTGTTTAACGGCTTATTAACACAGTATAGGTTATTTAGAGCCGCCCCAGAGAGAGAGGAAGAATACATAGGAATCCGGGAACCGTGCCCTACTCTTATTATAGAATAGATTATCCTATGATTCTTTAACGTGTTCGGAGGATAGACCGATACACTGGACCGTCCGGTTTACGTCCCCATCCGACGGACGAGGCTAAGGGAAAGTGTCTTGCTCAAGAACACACTGACGAAACTCAGTGGCACCACGGAAGATTAAACCCGGGGCCTCCGGTTACAAATCCGCCGCGCTACCGGACGAACTTGTCAAATAGTAATATCATTTATTTATTAAATGTTTACACAACAAAGATGTGCGGAAAATTTACATTTATCTAATTTATTCAAATATAACAAACGGTGTCTACCAAATGAATTACATTAAAATACCACTACTGCAATTTCTATAACACGTGCAACGGGAGTTTTTATCTATTTTACCTGACTGTGTCCTAGTGTGCTTTTTATTGTACTGTAGGTTTGCATTTGCCATCCGTCTTCATTTTTCATGTTTTTTGCAGCAATTCCAATGTTGTAAAAATAATTTAAATCTCTCCTATGAAAACTGCTCACTCCCATACTGAAAGAAAGTTAACTTGAAAATTATTACAAGACATATTTAGTTTTAGTTAATAAATAATAAGTTAATAAAGTCATAAAAGCAGCTCCGAGTGAAACTGAAAAGAGGGTCACTGACGCACCCGGAAATGATATATATTGACTGTCATCCCACTGCGCATGCCCGAGTAGTTTAATGCCGCATACTTCAGAGGATAGTAAAGTGTGAGAAGCGCATGATCCTTTAGTGTTTGACGTGATTTAAGCGTATGTGTTCATTTTTAGAACATGCCAAACGTTTAGACGGGCTTAATAACCTACAAAGGGTAGAGAACTAAACGCAATATATTTTTAGTATTTATCATTTCAGCACATTTGTTCTCTTTCTATGGATTCTTTGGAGCACAACTTAGAAGATCAGCCTGGAATTCACCAACCATTCTTGAGAATATTAGACTTAAGCTCAAGTACTCACATGTTGTTCACAAATAATCCCATGACCTTCAAAGATAAACAATGGTATGCATGCTATACTTATTAGTATTGATCAAAAGGCTGTACCGTTACCCTATGCAGAAGTAACTGTGGCGTGATACTTGAAGCGCGAAAGATAACGATGATTTGCATTCGCTGTATGAATGTGTAGAGGAGCAGTATGATAACATATGTTTCCGCTGTTGAAGTGTCTGTTGTCAGAGTCCTTTCAATTGATGTTCTTTACATGACAGTCAGATCAGTGCCCTTAGTCAAAACTAGCCAACTACAAAACATTCAGATGTTTAAATAATCTAAACATGACTTATGAAATCTGCACCGAACTATAAAACTAACAAAAGAATAGAAACCGCAACCTAGATAATTTCTTAAAGGCACAACGTAATTAACAATGGAATGAATGAATGGTGTTTTACGGCACGTCGACACATAAATAGGTCATATTGTGCGCAAAAATTGATGAAAAATGAAGAAATGAAGTATTAATTAAAAAGTTATTGTTATTGTTGTTATTGTTATTATTGACATACGAAAACTTCAGCAGTTTATCACTGATATAAGCCTTGTCGCTTGTTTGCTGAAAACTCGTATCTCTTCCGAAATAATGTTCAGGGCATATAAGACGAACTATTTCAGTAGCACCTGTCTGTTTGAAACGTTTCAATGAGAAGCGTTCCCTTTATATTATCAAATGCTGCATACTTTTAAAAACAAATAAAAGTGCGAACGAATTGGTTCGTTTAATGAAATTCAAAAAAAAAAGCTCTTTACCCCATGTCTGCAGGCAGCCATGTTGGACACAACCGATACATTTGAAAGTGAAACAAAGCTAATTCAGCTGAAACAGTTTTTAATTCAGAGTAGAGTTTAGCTCTACTGCCCGAAGGCCGGCCGTGTGAGCTTATGGGACGAGTTGTCTGTTTTTAGTTGATTG
The DNA here is from genome assembly GCA_037043455.1 of Cyrtodaria siliqua. Taxonomy (NCBI): domain Eukaryota; kingdom Metazoa; phylum Mollusca; class Bivalvia; order Adapedonta; family Hiatellidae; genus Cyrtodaria; species Cyrtodaria siliqua. Next base: position 44,906 of record JAWPHD010011965.1, read on the forward strand.
GTTGAATATTTACGACATTTTCAGAACATTTTATGCTATATATGGCGGTCGATTTTGCTTTGCAAACCATCCACGGTTTCCTGTCTAGAACAAGTAACGTATACATCCCACCATCCGTAAGAATCGACACGTTCTCACTTAGTATTACAGGACGTCGTCAGTCCGTTTACTTTTGCCTCGTTAAGGCGATAGTGCCTTCATATCAATAAAAGTTCGGGCAAGTTCGGAAACAAACAGTTAGATCGGACCAGTAACACTAGAGTTATGGTTCTTCATTTATATGACTAGACATCTTTCATCTGGTCTTTACCAAACAGTTTTTGAACACATGTTTTCTGCAGCAGACAAAATAGTGTGTCGGCCCACGAATACACAGTAGTATTATAAAAAGTGCATATTCATTCCCGGCCGTGCAAGACAAACATACTAATCTTACAAACGTGCCTTCAGGTAGGTTCAGGTCGTAACCCTGTTTTCATCACTCTCTGTGTTGTATTGTCCTGTGCATTACATATTTAGTATTCTCATTTGAGTTAGTAGGAGTTTGTCTGTGGTACAGTGCGGGCCTACTGTGCTGTAGGTTTTGTGCTGTGATTTTTATAGGACTATTTTTCTCCTTAGTGTAAAAATAATTAAACTGATTTACCTGGGATCGAAAGAGTATACATGGCAGCCATATTCATTGATGACGGCATCGTCAAAACTAAAGTCGTTGTTGATTCTGAAAGTAATTTCTCTATATACAATTGCAAAATATAGACCTAATCAAAGTAAAATTCCCCTTTAAGTCAATGAAATATTCAACATAAAGTCCAATTCATCAGATCAAGTCGAAGTAATATATTCCCCTCGCAGTCAAAGTTACATTCCTTGTAAACTCAAAGAAACTCTACATAAAGTCAAAGTTATATTCCCCATAAAATCAAAGTTGTATTTCCCATTCAGTCAAAGTCACATTCCCTGTAAACTCGGAGTAATATTCTCCATTAAGTAAAAGTTACATTCCCCATAAAGACCGAGAACCATTCACCACAAAGTCAAAGTTGTATTCCCCATAAAGTCAAAGGTGTATTCTCCATAAAGTCAAACTTATATTTGTCATAAAATCAAAGTTTATACCCCATAAAGTCGAAATTCTATTCCCCATAATGTCAAAGTTATATTCCCCATAAATTCGAAGTTCTATTCCCCATAAAGTCGAAGTCCTATTCCCAATAAAGTCGAAGTTATATGCCCCATAACGTCGAAGTTGTATTCCCCATAAAGTCGAAATTCTATTCCCCATAAAGTCAAAGTTGTATTCCCCATAAAGTCGAAGTTCTATTCCCCATAAAGTCGACGTTCTATTCCCCATAAAGTCGACGTTCTATTCCCCATATCATCAAAGTAATATTAATTCGTGGCACACGCGCTGTGATATTATGATGTTGGTCTGTATGGAACGCCAAATTAACATAAATTCAATTAATTGAACCTCTCTTCAATTACTTGAATAGAGGTATAATTCAATTGAAAGGAGAACCTCTCTTCAATTGAATTAGACCTCTCTTCAAATAATTAAGTTTATGTTAATTTGGCGTTGAATAGGTCTTGATTTAGTTAAAAATGCTGTAGTTTGCCTCTTTAAGACGATAGGGCATTCATTTTTCATCTGATCTTTACCAAACTTTACCGGTTACTAATATTAATGAAAACTCGGAGAAGTTCGAAAACCAGCCAACGGATCAGTAACACTAGAGTAATGGCCCTTGATTTAGTTCAAAATGCTATATTTTGCCTCGTTAAGACGGTAGGGCGTTTGTTTTTCATCTGATCTTTACCAAACTTTACCAGGTTGTTAATATTAATAAAAGCTTGGGCAAGTTCGAAAACCAGCCAGATCGAACCAGAAACAGCTGAGTTATGGTACTTGATTTAGTAAAACATGCTGTATTTTGCCTCGTGAAGAAGATAGGGAATTCATTTTTTATCTGATCTTTCCGAAACTTACCAGATTACAAATATTAATGAAAGCTCGAACATATTCAAAAACCAGACAAATCATATCAGTAACACCAGAATTATGTCCCTTGATTTAGTTAAAAATGCTGTATTTCGCCTTGTTAAAACGATACGGCCTCCATTTTGCCGGATTTCAGCAAAACTTTGCAGAGATGATCAGTACCAAGCTCTAGTTGTGTATTTCATTACGGTGTTCCGGTTAAAAGATTTTTGGCGAAGTTATGGCCCTTTAAAGGTTTTAATACACAAACTTTGTACGGACTAGTTCTGCTGAACCCCTATCCGGATTTCAACGAAACTTGACAAGGATGATCAGTATCAAGCCTAGCTAGTTGAGCATATTGTCGCCGTGTTCCGGTTGAATGCATTTTAAAGGAGTTATGACCCTTTAAGGTTTTAATACACAACCTTTGTCTCGACTAGTCTCTTCTGAACTCCTGGACGGATTTCAGCGAAACGTTGCAGGGATGTTCAGTACCAAGCCTAGTTGAGCATATCATCACCGTGTTTCATTTGAAAGATTAAGGCGGATTTATGGTCCTTAAAAGGTTTTAATACATAAACATTGTACGGACTAGTTTTTCTGAACCCCTGGCCGGATTTCGACTAAACTTGGCTAGGATGATCAGTATCAAGCCTATTTGTGAATGTCATCAGCATGTTCCGGTTGAATGTTTTTTGGCAGAGTTATGGCCCTTTAAAGGTTTTAATACACTAACTATGTAAAGACTTGTTCTCTGAACCCCAGGCTGCATTTCAACGAAACTTGGCAGGAATGATCAATACCAAGCCTATTTGCGCATATCATTGCCGTGTTCCGGTTTAATGATTTCTAACAGAGTTATGTCCCCTTGTACACAAACATTATCCGGACTAGTTCTCCTGAACACCTGGCTGGATTTCTATGAAACTTTGCAAGAATGTTCAGTACCAAGCCTAGTTGCGCATATCGTTGTTGTGTTCCGGTTGAATGCTATTTGGTGGAGTTGTGGCTCTTTAAAGGTTTTATACACAAACTTTGTCCGGACTAGTTCTCCTCAACCACATTTGGCTTTCAGTGAAACTTATTTGCGTATATCATTCTCCTATTCCTGTTGAATGGTTTTTAGTGGAGTTATGGCCCTTTTAAGGTTTTAATACTCAAACTTTGTCCAGACTACTTCTCCTGATCCCCTGACCGGATTTCCATGACACTTGATAGGGATGACTATTACTTTTGCCGGCTTTATGGCCCTTTCTACACTGGTGGAGACATATGTTTTCACTTAAAACAACCCCTAGTTCTAATTTAGGTTATTTAGGGACTCGAGACACAACAATTATATAAAATGGGTTTTGACGGCCTGCATAAAGAGGCCCCTCTACAGGCGGTCAATACCCATTTTATATAATTGTTGTGCCTCGAGTCCCTAAATAACCATACTAAATTAGAACTAGTGTCTCCTGTTTAAATTGTTAGTATGGGTCAAGGGCTTAAATTTCTGTTTTGTGGGTTTTTTTGCAATTGTTTTTAAGTACTGATGGGAATTTTATGACGACAACCCTTGATATAAGTGCCTTTTTAGCCAGTAGAGTTTCCACAGGCCCTCTTGGGCCTTCTTATTTGAGAATAGACCTGGTCTGTTTAGCCAGTTCACACTTGATGTCGTGTATGACGGGCGCAAGATGTCGTTTTATTGACACGCTTTGATCATTTCATTAAGTTATTTAAATGTCACAATTAGGTGACAAATATCACGACACAACAGGTAAATTCATATCTGTATAGTCTTTCAAAAGGAAAATTACTTCAATATTAAATAAATAGTTACTCTTCTTCAAATTTTCGAACACGTATTCTTTTACAAGAAAAATCACAGAAAATACAACTTTCAAGTAAAATCCATCTTGTTGTTTAAATTCATACTTCGCCCCTCTGGATACATAAACATGTGCTGATGTGTGTTCAAAGAAATAGCATCTGCCCTTTTATAATACTTATTTGTGTTTTTTAACCTTTGAATGGATTGTTTGAAGACATAGACGACCATGAACATACCAACAACAAATCCAAGCAACCACAGCATCACGAATGTGACACATGCAATTTTAAAACAAATAATAAACAAAATATTCCACGCCATATGAGAAGAAAATTGTAAAAAAAACAAATAGAAAATGCCGAGAGTGTCAGTTTATGACGTACACAGAAATCGCCGTGAAAGTTTACCAGAGAAGGTTCACGGTGAAGGGCATAGTTGTGGCCACCTAAAACATAACAGAACGTGTCTGAACTTCAACACCATGAAAAGAAATTGAAGGGAGATTTGAAATATAATTGCAAGATCTGAAAAAAGGCATACTATGAAGGACTCATGAAGAAACAATACAGTATCGACCGTTTGAGGGTCCGTCCTGTGTGTTTTTGGTTGACTGGGGTTACTTACTGTATAATCCCTAATAAACGCCCCCGGGTGCGTAACATTTTTGAAAAGGGGGCGTTTATTTGAGACTAAAAATACATAATTAAACTTTTAAATCGGACATTATTTAATGATTTTCTTTACCAAGAAAACCAAAGTTTGACTGCATCGGATTTTATGATTTCTGGTGATTTTGTGTGTTCCATTGTGAGTGAACCCGATTAACTTGTATCTTTTGGTAAGTTTTAACAACTTTATTTCTGAAAAAAATGGTGGGGGTAGGGGCGTTAATTAAGGGATGGCGTTTATTAGGGAGTATACGGTAAATGCTACATTTCCTGTCCGACTGTTATATCTACTTGTTTTAAATACATGTGATCATCACTAAAAGCAAATGCCTTTTATTTTCATTGGAGTTCTTTTTTTTTTAGACTCTTTTTTTCCTTACCCGAATATTAATGTTCTGTCTGAAAATATGTTTCTATTGCATTATATGCTTCGATTACTAATTGATTAAGAATATACTACTACTTATAATTTTCTTACCCAAAGGAGTAAACCACACATGGCTTCTTGGGAGGGAACCTCTTCTCTTCACAAACATCCCAGCCTCCATCTGCAAGTCTTCCTAAACGACTCTTTCTTTTGCAAAAATACTGTACTGTCTGTATGTATCTGGAGAGATATGTGTTATACATGTTATACTTTACGTGTTTATGTTTTTAATTTGTTATTTTGGATATAACACATTGCATATACTAAAACTGTTACATTCCGTTTAAACAATAACTATTGTGGGGCGCTTGTTTCAGCCAAAGGTGTGGGGCGCTTGTTTCAGCCAAAGGTGTTTTGGTCTTTTCAGACAAAATACATCTCGTACCTAAATAAATGGTATATCAGTGAAACAGACATCTTTAGTAGTAAATAAAAATACATTGCTTTTCAAAATCGGTTGGGAAATAAACATTTCATGCGCGAAAGCTGTTTTTGATGTGACATTTTCAATGCAAAATTCTGCTGCATGAAAAGTTTGAAAAATGTTTGTTTTTTAGAATGTATATCCAAAAATGGTTTTAAATTGTTGGATATTCGTAAGTTAAGACACCCTGAAAGTTGTATAGCAAAATATGAAGGCTAACTTAAGTTATATGAAATTTCTTAATTTTCTGCTGTCCCACCAACAAGGAATTTACATGGGAAAAGTACGGAAGCCCTGGAGGGACTTATTAGTTATTACTTATTACTTATTTGTTATTACTTATTACTTATTTGTTATTACTTATTTGTTATTACTTATTTCTTATTACTTTGTAAAGCCCTATCAAATCATCATTTGGGCTGTAAAATATTTATTTCTCAACCGATTTTCAAAATTAAGGTATTTTGATTTACCACTAAAAGTTCCAGTTCTAATGATACATAACTTATGGACGTATTTATAAAACTGCCCATGTTAGCGCCGAAAAACCTTTGGCTGAAACAAGCGCCCCAAACAATAAGTCCGTGGTTTCTAGAGGCAATATAAACAAATTGGTCCGTGATTTGAAAGACAGTCTTGAAGAAGCTTTCGATGAAGTTCAATTTATTCTGAAAAACATTTGCATATAGTCTTAAAATAATTGTCCTATCGAATAAAATTCAGGAAAATTACTTCGTTTTAACTTTATTTTCTAACACTTTTTATATACGTTGAGACTACATAAGATGCTCTAGCTTTAACCCATAAGGGAACATTCGTTGTCTAATCATTTGGCAAAGCAGTTGTGATGACTGAAAACTAATGGCTGTCTATGTGTGAGGTAGTTTGAGAAAAAGAACATGAGATGATACATATAAACTATGCTTAGAAATCCCCTTGGTTATTTCCGGGGATTAATCTCCAAAGCAGACAAACGCTGTGTAATTATGTCATAGAAAAATATTTCACACACAAATATATATGATAAAGAGTTGAATAATTGATTGCCACTTGTACAATAATTTCAAAGATTAACCTTGCTTTCCGGTGCTGTGGCTCTAAATATAATAAAATGAGCAGTTAAACAACAATTCAAAAAATGACAGTTAAATCGTTAACATTATCACATCATCACCACACAGTTAAATCGTTAACATTATCACATCATCACCACACAGTTAAATCGTTAACATTATCACATCATCGCCACACAGTTAAATCGTTTACATTATCACATCATCACCACACAGTTAAATCGTTAACATTATCACATCATCACCACACAGTTAAATCGTTAACATTATCACATCATCACCACACAGTTAAACAGCGAGTAACGTTTAACACTACAACTGAGTCGAAGGCTCAAACAAAGGTGAGCTTTAAGTCTTTACACGTATCATCACTACCACTCGGCATCGCCTCCGTCGACATTATTTTCCTCAGGTTGACAATATCAACTGTTACCCTCACCACAGACATATCAATAAACAGATAGGAAACTTCCTATCTTAGCCAATGAAGTAACCAAAATATCACGTGGCACCTTAACTTTTCCTTCTATCTTCTTCCTCAATTATTCACCGATTTTGATGAGAATACATCCAAAAGATTCATAGTGAATAGCAAAATGGTATTATAATAATTTATGTTATTTTCAAAATAAGAAATTGTATAAAAAAATGTTTCAAGTTTAAAATGTCATCATTTTTCGCCTTTCTCTTAAAAATCAATGTTTTGACATAGTCAAAGTTTCCATCAAACTCCTTTTTTGCTCTCAATGTAAGAGAAAACAAAATACTATCATTGAAAAGAAAATTAAATTTGTAATGGTAATTGGCTAGAATGAAACTTGTATCTATAAAACTCTTTATGATATGTGTGTTTAAAGTCGGGAAATATTTTGTGAAATTTTCGAACTGTGCCACTTGAAATTTACATAATTTTCATAGTGTCCAATCTATTTGTTATTAAGTCTGTGCCTGTGCCTCACTGGGATGCACCCTCATTGGGATGCACTATTTAGATAAATAAATGTACAATTTGTTCTCAGTGGCTTTCTTAGAAGTTTGAGCGTTCGAGTCAAGAACGAGGCAAAAAAGCGTGTATTGTAATTCATATTAGTATACCTCATGTTTACACTCCTGTATAAATTGCCCATACCCTTAGCGTGAAGCAATTTTTACTCTTTACCGGTAATCACACGATTTTGACTTCACGGGAAGTATAAAAATAGGTTTTGAGTTTTTCCAATAACGACAGACTTTGGCAATTGGAAATCGGTGGACGCTTATTAAAATACAGTTAAAGTTATGTCAATCGTAAGACGCTTGGGTTACCAAATGGCAATAAACAAATGTGGCGAGCAGATTTGTTACTTTAAATAAAAACTGATATAAAAATATAAATTAAAAAAAAAACTTATTGGGATTTTCCACCCTCATATATTTAAATTTTAATCAAAACATTTTTGATCGGTATAATAAAATAAATATTGCATCCCAGTGAGGGTGACAGTGAATATTGTCAACCTTTGGAAAAATAATGTTTTCCTCATATTTATATAATGTTGCCGATGTACAGATACGATGTGTACTGCACGATGTCTATAAAGTTAATGATATCCTGCGTGTGTGTGTGTGTGTGTGTGTGTGTGTGTGTGTAGTTCTAAGGTTTATAGTCCGTCCGCCAACGAACACGTCAAGGTAAACCTGACGCGATGGGCATAATAGAGTCTGGACTTAAATGATATCCGAAGTTACAACTAAAGACAAGCCTAATATGAAGAAAGCGATTTAAATACAGGGTCGGATACCAGTGATACAGTGCGACAATTCCTCCCTACCTGTGAAACACTGCCGATATTTCTTCCCTACCTGTGATACAGTGCCGACCTATGATACAGTGCCGATAATTTCTGCCTACCTGTGATACAGGGCCGATAATTCCTCCCTCGACAGCTTCTCCAGCTCGTCAGTTTCGGGTATCAAAATTGTTTCGTTCTTGTTTAGCTGAGCTATGAAGGGTGTGTCCATGTAATCTTCGTTTGTACATGTGATCTCCGCTGGGCTGACTTTACCCTTTGCTTGATTGACGGACTTCTGTAGAAATTACATTTAAATTAAACTTAAAAGTGGAAATAATATAAGTGGAAAAATGTTATTTTAAATTAGATTTGTATTGCTATATGCACGCGTTCTTCCGCGGATAAATATTACCATCCTAAAGTAGCAAAATGTTAATACGCGGATGAACTCGTGCATATATCCCAATATATACCCGTGCATATATCCCAATATATACCTAATCACCAATAATTAGCGGGAAATATAAACAAAGCCTCACCACCTTTGTCTCAAAGAAGAGACGTTTAACTTGGCTATGCCTAGTTTTAAAAAATAAATTAGTCCTGGGCTCGGACATTCTGGTATTTATTTATTGTTATTCTCCATGTCAATTACTAAGATGCTTGGTTTCAAGTATAAATAGTATTGGCTAAGCAGTTTATAACAATATATGTATGTATATATATATATATATTTGTATATAATATTCGGAATAATTGTCATTTCAAAAATCGGCGTGCCGCAGCCGGGAATTGAACCACGGACCTCTTGCTTTCCGGGCAAGTATGCTTACCATTACACCACCACGCCATCCGACAGTTGAATGACAATCATGACGTTATATTAAGACGTAGCTCTTTAAACCTACTGAATTCCAGCGTTGGTTCTTCACAGATAGGCGACTACATACAACGTTTATTATTTTATACAAGTACTCTATTGCGTCTTGTATATATAAGGGTGAGAAAATACATACATCTACAAAATACCTTTCAAAAAGCACTGGATCCCCGAGGGGATACGAAAATGTTGGAATAAATTAATAGATGGGGGAAAAAACATTTATACAGTGCTACAGTTTATAAATACCCAAGCGCTTTCGGCTTACGCCTTCATCAGGGGTACACAAACACGAAAATAACAAATACAAAACAAAAAACACTAAAATACACGGCAGTTTAAATAAAACTCTTTAAAAAACAACTTATCGTTTGGCAATGTTGTAGAAATTGATTACTTTGAACAGACATTCTGGAGCTAAATGTGATACTAATAAAAGAACATATCTGGTTGGATGAGGGTAAAACTGTACCCTGACATTTAGTTATATTTGTCTGCAATCGTGTCTTATCCTGCCTCCAATGGTTTATTCTCTTGTTGCTCTGGCTTCTGCCAAGTCACTGAGTACCTTCTTTGTGATTTTCTAGGCTATTGTCTTTTTGTATTTATATATACACGAGCATCTTGTGTTCTACTTATATTGCCTATTAATGCTGCCTTGTTGGTTAGAGAAATTATCATTTCGGGGATTTCTTTATTTACACTGTCCCGTTTTATTGGGATGACAGTAGGGTAAGTGTTGGGTTTAGTGCATCCTAGAACCTGGTTTAGACCCCCAGCGGCCTTTTTTGCCACTCACCGTTCCAAGGCAGTAGCCCTATTGTCAGCCCTTGTTGTGTTTGTGTCGTCATTTGCGTTTATTCCTTATTAACATTGCCTTGTCACTCATGTTTGTCGGTTTGCGTGTTTTTTTTGGGTTTACTGTGTACTGTGAAAGTTGCATTTTCTGTTCGACTTTTATACTTATTTTTACTAAAATTACTTATCCTTTTCATCGGCAATTAAACTAAACATGTATAGTGTCGCTCTGTATACTCTTGTTTGCAACCACATTGCCTGGATTTATCCAGCTTATTTTACATGGCATTCAAAGCTGACATACCAGAATAATATAAATGGCTGATACAGTTTTAAAGTAGCTATCCCGCCAACAACAACCAAACTTGACATAATATGTACACCGTTTCTAAACCTACTGACGACGGGGAATATATATATATACTCTTTAGACAAAATATAAACGGTTTTAACCTGCCAGGCCAAACCCCTAAACGGGAGCGTCGAATTAAGAGTTACCAACCCATAATTCATTTTACGCATTTTCGTTCACAGGTATTTTAGAACCTGATAACTCACCTTTACTTTTAATCGGCATATATACATTATTATATGACCGGAACACATGGATAGAGCTTTGATACACGATTTTGTAGTGCAATTTGCCGTTAGTTCACGGGTTAGTTTCTTTAATAAATTAAATAATTTGGGTGGAAATTGACAAAAAAAATAACAATATAAAAATCACTGATTTTTTGCTCATGTCTAATTTAAAGCTCTTCTACGTAACAGAAAATAATTCCAATGGATAAGAGATTGAGAAATGCCATTTTTGGAGGGCCAAAAGTAGCAATTTTAAACCGTTTAAAATCTCTGAAAACGAAAAAAATGAAAATGTAATTCTCATTGCAATATAAGTGTATTGACGGTTGTCTATGATAATGTACATGGGGAAATTTGGAATGAACAAGATGTACACATTTCGATTTTTTTGGGAAATTATGAACATTTAATATACTCAAAACAAAACAGGAGTTGATATTTTATTTTTATTAATTTAAAGATATCACGAGCTATAGAAAAACAAATCAAATGATCACGTATTTGGAAATGCCGTTTAGGGGGCCAAAAGATCCAAATAGAATTAAAATCAATGAAAATTGGAACATGTTTTAAAATAAATATCTTTGCAATACTGTGTGTTTGAGAGCGGTGGTGGGGTGGGGTTAGTGGGAAGTGGGATTAGAGAAAGTGAATACATACTGATACTGACTTTTTTTTGGTGGGGTGAGTAGGGTGAAATCCACTAAAAAGCAAATAAATCGATGATTTATGGAGCAGGAGACACGCCATAGGACACATTTCTCGCCCGAAAATGGGTATCCAAATTTTTAAAATAAAACTATTAATAATCCTTATACTATGTTTGTCGTGTAGTAGTAAACAAGTTTCGAAATATATGTAAAACAAATAAGAAACAGTAACTATATAATATTGAAAGTATTTTTACTTATTTACCGTCCTTGTTAAGCATAAGAATTATGAGGCACACAGAAGGGACATTTTTTTACGAAGCAGCGCCCAAATGTGAGCTATTGGAATTACCATTCGACCGCCTTCTTTCCTTAATATTTGCTTTAAAATACTTCTCTGTAACGCCTTGGCTAATTTTGACCACGAACAATCCTTAGATGAATGCCATTCAAGTTTGTTAAAATTAGGTCAACATAGTTCCAAGATGGCCCCTGATAACAATAAAAAAATATCTTCTCAGAAACTGCAAACACTGTTTTCGACAGATATTGCTTAGAAGTGATAGCTAGGTAATAAACTATCAAGCTCGTTCAAATGAATGAATGACTCAATGGTGTTTTACGGCACGTCGACGCATAAATAGGTCATATTGTGCGCAAAAAAACGACGAAAGATGAAGAAATTAAGTAGTAATTAAAAATGAATATAAATATATCAAGATAAAATTATTAAAAAATAAGGGATGACATGGTAGTAATATAAACTATATATGTAAATCAACAAATGCCAGTCAACGGGTATATAAACAAGTAAATATATATAAGAACACATTATAATGATTTATACAGTCTGATTTCTTTTAGGAAATCTAAACCAAGACTAAAACCTATAGTATCAAATAACTCTTTCATAGTATTAACATTGTAGTACCTTTGACGCATAGGATCAAAGTCTACACATTCCAACAAGATGTGTTTCACCGTTAACGATGCAGTGCAAAGCAGGGTATACGTTCTGGTAATTGCTCAGCTTGTAATAAATATGAATGAGTATAACGTGTATGCCCTTTCTTGCACCTTCTTCTCGACGAATGGGTCTACCCTACTAGAACGGAGTTTATTGTTAACTGACAAATATCAAGCGGCTTGCCAAGAGTTACGAATAAATGTGTTAATACTACAAATAAGTAAATATATATAAGAACATATTATAATGATTTATGTAGTCTGATTTCTTTCAGGAAATGTAAAACAAAACTAAAATTTATAGTTTCAAATAACTCTGTCATAGTATTAACATTGTAGTACCTCTGACGCATAGGATCAAAGTCTACACATTCCAACAAAATGTGTTTGACCGTTAACGGTGCAAAGCAGGGTAATTGCTCAGCTTGTAATAAATATGAATGAGTATAACGTGTATGCCCTATCCTGCACCGGGCTCGTTCAAATGATGGCCACACACAGTGGAGAGGAGGTGGGATCCAGGGTTTGTATAAAGAGAGTTCGCATGTTTTCCATAGACTTATATCGGGAACACTTGAGAATTCCACTATGAAACCACAAGGCATATATTGATAATACTTCGCATGTAGTACTAGCTTATGGTCCTCTATCAAATTTGTTCAAATGGTGACCCTGATATTAGTTTTGCTTCCTTCATGCTGTGACAGCGCTCACAGTATTACATACTGTAAGATTCTTTTATTCTCGAAAGAAGCCATATATTTCAATCAATTTTCTTCGATTTGTTTGTCACACATCGTAATGAACAAGAAGATAGTTATCACACCCGATTACCGGCAGCCATAGGCACAGTTCGGCAGCCGTAGGCACAGTTCCCGGTAAAAAAAAACAAGTTTCAAAAGGGAAAATAAATCTAGTTTTATGACTTGTTAGCCTTAAACTATTAGAAAAGTGAATCGGCCATTTTAATTTGGAAGAAATTTTGTGTATGTCAACTGATTCCCGTGAAATTTGAACCTATATTATGCGAGTTACAGTAGGTTAAATGTTGAAATTAAGCTAAAAAATGTGATTGTAAAAAGTTAGAGACCTGGTACTCGGTAAATAGTCAAGTTTAAGAGATTTCAGAGATACTGCCATAAAATATAATCTTTCCTGAATAAACAGTCCAAATTTTAGCCCACAGAACATTTTATTAAAATAATTGTGGGTTTTTAAACACGACCGAGTATTGAAAAATGGCAGGAGTACGGTACAGTTCCATTATTTATTGGCAGGTAGCTAGTACAGTTCCGAAAAATGGCAGGCGTATGGTACAGTTCCAAAAACATCGGACGCTAAAATCTTTTCTCCTTCGGTATAGCGGTGTAATTTCGAAAACACTAATGAAGAAGTACTGTATATAGAATTATATACATCTTCGGTCCTTCCATAAACGTTTAAGAAAACCCACCAACCGTAGGGAAACGTGAATATAGGCTCGTTTGAACCTTCATTCCGACGGTACAGTACAGAGAAAGACCCGTTTTAATAACAGTCGTATGTTGTGCTGAGTTAAGTCCCCTTTTTATAATTCACCATTTATGATAACAGGCGTTTGGTATTTAGATGTTTTGGAATAGATTGCTTCATTTTAATTATTGCATAGTTGAACACATCACATTAATTACGTTTTAAGGCCACTCTATGTAACTTAATGTATCCGAATCAAACGTCTACTGATATATAGGACACGCATATAAACCAATAATGTAGTCGCTCAAAAGATACCCATGGTAACGTAAAACACATTTTATGCTTTAGCCTTACTTAAAGAGCAATAGCAGGGCTTTATAAACATGTCATCCTTAACCAAATGAGGTTATGTGTCATTTAATTATGACCATTTAAAGTTTTCCTAATGACCATGTTTAAGCTAACATTTAAGCTAATTAGGTACACTTAAAGTGGTCACACCTTTATGATATATATTCTAATTTTGCCGATGAGGATATTTTTGGGAAATTCAGACACTAAACTTTTATTTAGACAATAGACATGTGCTAGTATTTCGTCTCACCAAAGCAAAAAAGTTTGAATGTCTGCATGTGTCAACTTTGAACTTGGGTATCTGCGCTATATCCGTTACAATATTTGATACCAACTTAAATAGTGTCCTATAATTATTACTTTTTGTGTTAAGTACACTTTTGAGCGACTACATTACTGATTTATATGCGTGTCCTATATATCAGTAGACGTTAAGTTACAAAGAGTGGCCTTAAAACGTAATTAATGTGATGTGTTCAACTATGCAATAATTAAAATGAAGCAATCTATTTCAAACATCTAAATACCAAACGCCTGTTATCATAAATGGTGAATTATAAAAAGGGGACGTAACTCAGCACAACATACGACTGTTATTAAAACGTGTCTTTCTCTGTACTGTACCGTCGGAATGAAGGTTCAAACGAGCCTATATTCACGTTTCCCTACGGGTGGTGGGTTTTCTTAAACGTTTATGGAAGGACCGAAGATGTATATAATTCTATATACAGTACTTCTTCATTAGTGTTTTCGAAATTACACCACTTTACCAAAGGAGAAAAGACTTCAGCGTCCGATGTTTTTGGAACTGTACCATACGCCTGCCATTTTTCGGAACTGTACTAGCTACCTGCCAATAAATAATGGAACTGTACCGTACTCCTGCCATTTTTCAATACCCGGTCGTGTTTAAAAACCCACAATTATTTTAATAAAATGTTCTGTGGGCTAAAATTTGGACTATTTATTCAGGAAAGATTATATTTTATGGCAGTATCTCTGAAATCTAGTAAACTTGACTATTTACCGAGTACCAGGTCTCTAACTTTCTACAATCATATTTTTTAGCTTAATTTCAACATTTAACCTACTGTTACTCGCATATTATAGGTTCAAATTTCACGAGAATCAGGTGACATACACAACATTCCTTCCAAATTAAAATGGCCGATTCACTTTTCCGTAATAGTTTAAGGCTAACAAGTCATAAAACTAGATTTATTTACCCTTTTGAAACTTGTTTTTTTTTACCGGGAACTGTGCCTACGGCTGCCTAACTGTGCCTACGGCTGCCGGTAATCGGATGTGGTTACTTGGCTATGGTAAAGGAGAGGGGGCCATACATACTCCGTACTCTGGATCCCTCCATCCCCTGTCATATTTATGTGGGGAGGGTCGGGGATGGTCTGTATGTTTGTCTATTAGTAAAGAAGCTAATGCTACTTATATTTGACATTGGTGGTGACGGGATACACACTCCATAATCTGGAACACACCACCCTCTTCCATATCAATGGGGGTTTGTCCCCCACCCACCTACCCACCCCCATAACCACCCCCTATTCTTGCGCCAATGCTATGTGATAGTATTGTCATTATTGTCTATATTATACATCATGTATAGTATCATGTATATTATAAACTGGGAGCTCGACTTGTCAAGTGAGAAAGTGTCGATTCTTATGGATGGCATGAGGTATACAGTACTGGTTCTACTTAGTAAAAATATGATGGTCCGTCTCTACCACACAAAAAAATCGAACGTCATATATGGCCTAAAATGTGCTTTGTCGTAAAACACCATTCAAACAAACAAACAAATTATTAACCGATTGTCATTACTAAATGTCAACTTTAGAGTATTGAGGTCTCTGGTATGACGTCATGTTTTAATTGGTAGTCAAGATATGGAGCTATGATATAACCTAGAAGAAGTAACGTGTAAATAAAGTAAAACATCTTGTATTTCTAATCTTATGTTCACTGTATTGAATCACGTAATACGTGTAGTCATGTAGAGGTTAAATATGAAGATATGCAAATTAGATGACATCTAAAAAAGCAAACATATTTCTCGTCACGACGAGATACGACATTACTTCTAGCATATTAATATATAAATGAATGTCTAGTACAACAAATGCTTTAATTAATTCGGATCAGTAATATAATACCAAGATAATGGCAAGCCATAACCGTCAAAATGTGGATATTTACAAACCATTCAATGACAGACAGGCGGTTTAATTCAACATGAAGTCAATTGATGACGTGTAAACTGTGTTCATTCGTTACAAAGTGAATTGATACGTAATTCAGTGTAAAATTTCAAACCATACGACGCAAATAGAAATCATTCAGTGCAATGACAAACCATTTGACAAAAAAACTAATGCAATACAATAAAATGCAAGTCGGTACGATGAAAACTTAAACGATTCATCGAACAATTTGAAGTGATACAGAACAAAGTAAATCAGCATGATGCAATATGAATCAGTTTAACGCAAACACATTTAGTCTGGTGGTAAGTAAAATAATCGGGCGAAAACAAAGTCGGTGCAATGCAAACGCAATCCGTTCGACAGAAACTGATTTCATTACGTGCAAAGTGAAACGGTATGACATTTGCCACATCACTTGTAGGGTTATTTCCCCTACATAATTACTGGCCTTATGATCAATCAAAGTACTAAAAGTACTGAGCTTGCAAGGTTTGATAGGAAAGACTGTATGGATATTTGCACAATTGCTGGACATTTAATATTTCCATACATTTTACATAGAACCAGTTGCATCAGACTAGACATATCAGAGTTATAGCCTTTGATTTTTTAAAAAAATGGTTTTCGGTAGGACTTAGACTATTCAAGCCAGTAGAGTGATACAGGCCCTCTTGTGCATCTTGTTCCCGGAAGACTACGTAATACATGCCACTCTGTAAATGACATAATTTTAGACATGGAGGTCATCTTGAGTGACAGTTTGGCCATAAAACACAAATCTGTCTATCCATCATCATTTTCATAAAATAATATTCTAATCTAGATTTGAAACAGTTTAATGACAATTGATCACAATATATTTGGAATGGATTAACCCTCTAAGATTTTGGTAGGTCGTCCAAGATCGCCAAGTTGACTAAAACTATGCAAACTATGTAAAATGTATTGTAATTTTTAATGTCAAATCAGAATTTCGGAATTCAAGATGGCTGCTATGTAAAATTTATGGTAATTTTTAATGTCAAATCAGAATTTCGGAATTCAAGATGGCTGCCACAGCTACAAATATATTTTACACAGAACAAGTGTGTGACGACTACTTCCCAAAAAACATCAGTAATATTGCTTTGGAACCTTTACTAACATGACTGGCATGACATGTAGTTGATCCTACACAATTCATTTCGATTCGATGTCAAACATGGCCACCAGCGGCCATCTTCGTTACATAGAGTTATATAGGAAACACTTGCGGCGATTACTCTGAAAAAAAAGATGGATGTTGCTCTTGATGTCTAGTTGGTCCTAAATAAAAATCAATTCTGCCGGAAATTCAATATAGCCGCCACAGCTAAAAAATACATGTTTAAACATACAAGTTCATAGCGACTACTAAAAATAAAGAGATGTCAACCAACTGTCTCAAACAATAACTTGTCACTTCCTAAAACCCTTAATCATGAAGTTCAGGTGAGGATTCAGCGGCCTCTTGCTCAGTGGTTAAGGACGCCTCGGCTTGAGAGATGTAAAATCACTTCGCCAATAAAAAATCATTAAACATTTATATATACAATCTTTAATCTTAACTATAAAAACCGTGGAGCGCGGTGGTCTAGTGGTAGAGCGTTGGACCCATGATCCAAAAGTCGTGGGTTCGATTCCCGTCATTGTCATATGCGTTGTGTCCCTGAGCAAGACACTTTATTTGCATTGCTTAGTACTGGTTCTACCCAGGAAGACATCGAGAGTGATTCAAATAAGTTCATAGAGCTTTCGTTACAATCGATGTAAAATAAATAAGTTTAAACTAACTATAAAAACAGCTCGAAACCATTTGCCTTCTAATGTTTTCGCCATTCAGTACGCAGTACTTTGATTTTATTAGATATTGTTCGTGCCATATTTACATGTCATTTTCATGCAACCATGCAGCCCAAAAGCACTGTTGACAGTACAGATCCATGAAAGTTCATAAAATGAAGGAGGTGTGGTGGAATAATGTTTTTAGAAAAAATAGAAAAGGTCATATACTGACAACAACAGATGTTTTTGTGGGTTTATATTTAAATTTTCCTGTTATCTACCGCCATGCTCTGTAGTTCTCTCACGGAAATCTCGTACACTTAAACGCGACATGATGTCTGGGTCATTTCCGTTATGGGTTAAAATAAGCATAGTCTGGCTTTAAACATACAGGTTACATTGCACCATTGATTTTCCTTCTTTGTTTTATATAGGACGAATGTAAATCAAGAAAATTTTAAAACACATATCAATCAAACGATCGAGCGTCCGCCAATATAAAAATGCAATAAAAACAGGGGGTCATATATCATGTAAGAACAAGCCAATCTGTTGAATGACGTCACGTTCTATTTTGACACGTCACATATAGATTTACCCCATTTCTACTTTCGCTTTACTGTCTCTGTCAATTATAATTAAATATCTCAAACAAACACTAATCAATGTTCACAATACATCATTTGGCTGAATTATAGGTAATAATAACAAAAAGCAATCAAAAGTATGCATTTTGCATCACTAGTAAGGCAGGGAAACGTTTTTTATTAGGCACTATTTGACTATACACCACGGAAGCACAAATGCAATGGTGCAATGTAACCTGCACGAGGCACTGAGCATACCCTGAATACAGGAAGTCAGTATAACGTGAGTAATCGATCTTTATCTCAGATGACCTTAAATACCACGCCGATCTATAGACTGCTATTGCTTTCAAGTATTTGTCTGAATTATTTTCCCCTGAACAGATTCCTCATTCCTCTTTATTGTGTACGCAATATGTTGCAGCATAATATTTCCAGCACACGCATATGGCAAGCCAATTGTCCAATAATTACGTGAACCCAGGTTTATCGAATACTAACCTATATTTACGAGCGAAAACATAGGATAACGGGCGTAAACCATATTTACGCTCGTGAACCCAGGTTTACGTTCGATAAACTAGGTTTCTCGATTGAACTAAGAATTTCGGTCGTTATCCTAAGTTCACGAACGTGAACCTGTGTTTACGGGCGTGAACCTGGGTTTACGACCGTGAACATGGGTTTACGACCGTGAACATAGGTTCACGCTCGTGAACATAGGATAACGACTGAAAACCATAGATTTGTTCGAGAAACCTAGTTTATCGAACGTAAACCTAGGTTCACGTTCGTAAACTATGGTTCACGCTCGTAAACCCAAGTTCAAGGTTGTAAACATAGGTTCACGTTCGTAAACTATGGTTCACGCTCGTAAACATAGGTTCACGTCCGTAAACTATGGTCCACGGTCGTAAACCTAGGTTCACGCTCGTAAACTATAGTTCACTTTCGTAAACTATGGTTCACGGTCGTGATTGGCTATTCTCATAAATCACAGATGCCGGTCCGAAAGCATAGTTACAAGTCGATAAACCCGGTTTTACGAACGTGAACCTATGTTTACGAGCGTGAACCTATGTTTACGAGCGTGAACCATAGTTTACTATAGTTCACGGTTGTAAACATAGGTTTACGTCCGTAAACTATGGTTCACGCTCGTAAACACAGGTTCACGTTCGTAAAGTATGGTTCACGGTCGTAATGCTCAACTGACTTTATACGTTATACCTTTATACTTGTAAAACTAATTTGAAGTGATAAGTATATTAAACGCATACTATTTCTGTACATTGTTGAATATTCTTATGTTACTGTCTGATTTTAAAACCCCAAATATGGATATATTTAATTTAAATTATCGTCAAATATGTTGATTTTTCATTATAGCTTTGAGGATAAAGTCCGAGTAAGCCTCTTTATTTTCACCTTCTTTGAATTGAACGCTTTGTAGCAACGTAGGATGCTAGATTCTTAATATTTGTTTTACAATCCAACCTTATAGTGAAGTACGTTTTGACGTATTCTTTTCTTAAATCCGTATAAAGGCTACATAGAAAGTGACAGGCATCCTCTAGATAACATTGTAAACTCTTCCTCCAGCGTAAATGGAGTGTCTACAATAGAATTTGTAGCAACTCTGCAGTTCAGGGTGAGAAGGTTCTAGGCCCGTTCTCCATATGTTATCTCGATGTACATGGAGGATGAGCCTGGCATGTTCATGCCTGTTAAGCGCCATATAACCTTTCATGTGTTGGTGCGCCTTAAACCCCAATTCAATTCTTCTTTTTTCTGTTTGCTTTCGGGTTTTTTATCGACTTGTTTCCATTTACCAGAATCTATATCAAGTATGTGTTCTGAAGTCTTGTTAAATGCAAATTCTAAACGTCTTAATATTCACTCTGTCTAAAGACAACTGAAAACTAAAGTTCGAAAATGTTCGATAAACATTGCTCGAGATGAATCATTTAACCTCTAGTTCCAATGTGTATATATATTGTGCAGTCTTTGCTCGAGTGTTGAAAGAAACACATGTGTATTACCCACAATATTCGTATGTACATGTATAACATTCAACACCAACACGATTATATTGTATTTACCAGCGTTTCGGCGTGATGCCTTTATGAGAATTTACTAACAATATCTACTTTCTCACATACAAGCTGTGGACGCCTGGTGCTAGCCATTTTTTACCCAAACGTATGCATGGACGGACGGACGACGGGCATAATCCATACTGGCCTTCGGCTAGATAATCTAAAAAGTATAAGCTAAATCATACAATGACTTTAAAATTCTTTGGTAAAAATGCAGCGAAAGACAGAGGAAATTCTATAAATAATAGTTTACAGCTTAATTTAAATGATATAGTTTATGTATACTTTGTAAAAAAAGTTTTGGACAAGTGTATATAAAGTCACATAAAAATAAAACTAGTGGACAGAAATTAAGTATCAAGGTCTACCCTACCCGGTTAATTTGGTACCAGAAACATTAGATTCCAAACAAGATTTGATTTTAAAAAAATATCGCGAACACACAAAGGGTCTGTAAAAATTGTTGCAAAGTCCATAAAAAGTAACAGTTACGGACACATTCGAGTAACCAATAAAAAGATTATTAATTTTTCGCAAACTTTCATTGTAAACGATAATTATTGTTGATTGTTGATCTATTGTGAATTATCAACTGAGATAATAAAGGTTATGGTCGAATGTCAAGGTTCAGCGATCATTGTACGGGTTCGAACACTGCCATGGTCCAAAACTTCTTTTACAGAGTATATAAGATGAAAGGTCTCGTCAAGACTGACAATGTGATATAAAATATAAATGTATGTGATAAACTAACACTAAAAACTAACACTAAAAACGTCGACAATTGAGTGCAACGCGACTTTTATGAAAAACGTCAAACATAGCTATATTTGAGACGTTATTATTAAAATCTTGCTCACATGAGGACAAAACAAAATTCAGATTCATATCACAAATATCTTCAAATTTACAAATATATTTAGTTCATATGCGTATCCTTAAATATTCGAATAGGTCAATTCCATATTGATATTTATTAGCGCTATTCACTTCTTTCATTTAACCAACTGAATCCAAACCTCGTGCTGTTTTGCTTTCTGACATTCCTGATTTTTCACAGTAATTCTGTCAATTAAATGTAATTTTATCTATTTGGTAAAAGTGCAAAGTGACCTTAAACGTGTTCATGTAATTGTTATTTAGTTATTGATAAAATGTGCTTTTCGATTTCATAAAAGACAATAATTTTCTTTCATAATTAACATAACAAGTTTGGTTGAAAAGTTTATTTTCAAAACAAAACTTATGCCCATTGTAAACTTATTTTATAACGACCATTAAAATTTTCATATAAAGCGTAGTAAGATTGCATAGTTAACAAAAACAAATGAACGGTACTCACATTATGAAACAACGTGTAAGTGAATGTAATTCCAGCAAACACTACCACAAGTACTAAAGTAAGACCAAATTTCCGATTAAAATGTCCAGGTGAACGCGCCATCTTGTCCGAATGAGCACCTCGTCGTGAAAAACACACACCCACAAAACTGCAAACCCATTGGTGGTAACCTGCTACGTATGTGTGACGTGTCGCCCTCGCCATGAAAATGTGTTTTATCAGTGAAGTACTTCACTGGTTTTATCAAGTATTTCTCTTATCAAGTCTTAATCAATGACATTATAAACAGCATGTAAACAGTGAATGAAATCCGTTTTTTTATAACAATTGGCTACGAGAAGATAATAAATCAGGGATGGAAACTAACGGTTGCCCGTTCGCCCGGGACGACTAAATTTCAAGCTGGGCGAGTAGATTTCATAAGTCGGTAGTCCGCCAGGGCGACTAGCTTTTTCGACAAGCTAAAGTCGATTTCCTCGGCATTATTCGTCAATGCGGGATGAATAACATTTCAGTAGAAAACAACAACAAAGAAAATATTTCTTACATAGTTTATTAAGCGATTAAATGCAGTAAATAGTCGCAACTCTGTTTATTCGACGATGAAGGTTTACCACCACCAATTACATGTAAACCTCCGAGGTGTAGTCGAATGTAGTTCCTATAATAAAAAGTAATCCCTCCTTTTTCGATGGAAACGGGCATTATAAGTAGGGGAAAACTGCCCATTTCTATTCGATTTTGTGGTTATATGTATAAGAAGCGTATTAATAGGTTTTACTGGATCACTGATGAACATTTTCGAAATTTCGACTCTATGCTTACACTTTGTGAGCAATGAAAACAGTCGATCAATAAAAACAGCTGTACCCTTGACCTGTTTAGTTAACAAACAGGAACTTTCTTACATGTCTTGTGACCCCACGTTTTCTGGTGATTTTTCAAGTGGAAAAATAGTTTTCTATATGAACATTACACTGCTGCATTATCCATATTTGAGTTGAATTTGCAGCAAATCATTAATATGTGACACTTTAACATTGGTGTCTATGGGGAAAATAATTAGTGCTTTCATACCTGAAATGCAATTTAAGTCAACCGGATATTGGGAAATTGACGCATTTCCGTTTTGGGACATTCTAAAATGCGGCTCCCGTTTTAATTTCACGGAGCGCGAACGTTACGGTATTTGATGTTATACAAATAACGAATATTTAAGGGCACTAGTCAGCTTTTAGGGCCTTCAGGAAGGGGAATTGCAAAAAGTATGCTGTTTTCCTGTATTGTAGTTTAACATTTTTCTAATATATGTATAAAAAAAAATTTAAGAGGGGAATTTTTCACAGGAAAAGGGTGAAATGTATACCATGCCCGAGTAACTGTAATGGCCATGATCAGACTGTAGTGAACTATAGAATATAAATATGCCTACCTACCGACCCTAGAGCATGCAATAGGAAACACACTTTTTTTTGTTTGGCCTAAATAAAGTAAATTTGTGTTAAAATCATGTTTGTTAATGTGTTTGTTAGTGTGTCGAAATGAAAAATACAGAAAATCTGGGCTCATAAATTTTCAGCTGGGCAACCAAAATCCAGAAGATGGTTACCCGTTTGGGCAACCAAGCTTTAAAAGTTAGTTTCCATCCTTGAGATTGATTGATTGATTGATTGAATTGGATTTTATAGTCGCACTAACAGCTAAGGTCATATGGCGACCTTCCAGCTTCCATTGGTGGAGGAAGACCCCAGGTGCCCCTCCGGGCAATTTTCGTGCACGGGAGGGCATCTGGGTAGAAACACCGACGTTCCGCAAGCCAGCTGGATAGCTTCCTCACATAAAGATTCCTAGGCCCCTGAGGGATCGAACCTACAGCGGTGAGGGGCAAGCCACGAGAAGAAATGCGAGTCCGATTTAAAACAGAAAGTCAAGTAGTATTACTGCTTTGATTCTTTTATTTTCATTACAAACATGTTTATATACAATTATTAATATTGTTACCTTTTTTTTATATCCAGAACATTTTATGAAACTGTAAAATGAGTTGAGCGGACACGGTTGTTATAAGTACAAACAAGAGCAGTAACTCTGCGAATAATCATCCGAACGCCGTAATTCTTTCAAACATGTCATAAGTCATAATCTGAAATAAATACAACAATGTACATTTTGACAGATATTAAAAATTAAGGAATTTATTGTTTAAACGTTTAGCCACCAATAGCACATTCAAATAAAAGAAGGATCATGTTCAAACATGTCAAATGGCCAAAACGAGTACCGAAAACTAAAAAAAATGGCATACGACGTACCAATAATTATCCGGCGTACGTAGGGTTACACTCTCAATAAAGCTACATATCCCATATTTAAATCGAATTCCTCCTTTGTTGGTAATTTTATATTCACCAGATCTTGGAAAATTCCTGTAATTCAGTTACTTTATAGACATCGAATAGAGCACTTCGTACCTGTACATAGGTAGAAAAAGAAATGACGTTCTGGTTGACAGACATGTATTCTAAACACTGAGCTGATAACAAGGTATATTTAATTAGTATCATTTATTACGTAAATGATGAAAAATCAATTAAATTATTTGAAATGTGGATAATGTGATAACATGCCTTATTTTAT
The DNA here is from genome assembly GCA_037043455.1 of Cyrtodaria siliqua. Classification (NCBI taxonomy): domain Eukaryota; kingdom Metazoa; phylum Mollusca; class Bivalvia; order Adapedonta; family Hiatellidae; genus Cyrtodaria; species Cyrtodaria siliqua. The sequence continues at coordinate 69,451 of JAWPHD010011965.1, forward strand.
TTTAGAAATGATATCTCATGTGCTCTCATCACGTTTGCGGCCTATTAATTATCCTACCCCGTCCAACCCGTGTCTTCAGTCATAAACCGCGGGTAAGGCGGGGTATGTTGTGATGCGGCCTCCGCGTAAATAGTCTCATCGTGATTACTGTTGTTTTTTTTGCTCCCTGACCAAAATTATGATTTACAGGTGTCGATTTATTAACAAATCTATGTTATTACACAACACTGGTCATATATAAATAGTATATGATAGTTTTAAGCAAAATAATGGTATCCCTTATATGATACATATAAAATATCACATATCAAGCGTATAAATCGACATAAAAAAAGAAAGAAGAACAACATAGCGGCCATTATAGTGTTCGGGATTTTCATTCAAAAACCAAATATACTTGATTTAATAACATGGCCAGAACAATTATTGGAGGTGTTAAAATATCTGCTAGAGAGTTGGAGCAATGGTTGATGCATTACCTAGTTAGTGAGATGAGACGGTGTTTCCAGCAGAAAAACTTTTGAGGATTTCTGATGAAGTTATGCCCGGCGCATTGATCATACTTCATCAAGTTCATGACGTTTGAACTTGATGCGTTGAAGTTAAACGGTGGCGACGGTGTTTTCGATAGTACAACCCCAGAATGGTAAGTGTTGTATTTTATAACATGTATACATTTAGAATAATTCCAGTTTGACCTCAAAATGATGTAGAAAAGTGCCTTCTGGAAACGTCCTTCAAAAAGTTAGGATTTTTTTTCTCTTTTTTTTTTTAAACAATGGGTGCGTAATGACAATTCGTTTGACTATGTGTACGAGATTCTGGCCAGTTAAACGCTGTCTTGAGAGCATTGCAGAACCGTTCTCAGTAAGTCCTGGGCTCACACTCCAGTTCACTGTTATCTAAGACATTTGGCGCATGCAGGAATTAGGACCATGTCCATCAGACTCTATTATGAAGAAATATCAAAAGTCTGGCAGTCAGTCAGGAGTGAAGAGTGAATAAATATGCACGGTTATCCAAGCACAAGCAAGCAAATACGAAAAGCACTCATTTCAATTTATATATAATTCATTTCTTGCTCTAGCACAATTTGTTTATTTCAGTGTTCGGACTAACCAGACACTAGTCCAGATTTTTAAACGTCATTCAGCATTTTTTCGCTTTAATATTCACCATTGTGCTATTTATTTTTTCTTGTTTATTGCTGCTTTTTGACAAAAAATAAAAACGTTAAAAATAAAAAATAAATAACAGGAAATGCGAAATATACCAATGCAAAGCCTGACAAAAAAAAAAAAATCTTAAAAAAAACAAAAAAAACAAAAAAACAGGAAACGTGAAATATACAAATGCGAAGTCTTTTTATGAAGGACTACCCAGACACAAACATTTGATAGACCAACATCATTTTTACTATTTTTGGGCTACCAGACAAGTGTTAATTTTGAGCCCTGGGTAACTCATCCATTATATTGAAGGTCATAGGGAGGTCAGTTTATTATGATGAAAGAAAGACCACCCATATTAGTGCATAAAATATAGGTCTACGAACGGCGAGACAATATTTGATATATGCCATTCTACATCTAGGGTGCATATATAAAAGCATACAAAGATGTCAAATGAATGAGACTACCACACACATATGATTTATTGGAACTTAAACCTCCGCAAGAAAACTGACAAAAATTTTCACATACAAAAAATTACATCAAAGTGAACATTTTGTAAAAAAATCCTATAAACTTGATAGGAATGAAATATCATGACCATGTACCCTGCCCACTCTATCAACCAACTTTCATTCAGTCTGTTGTCAGAGCTCGACATGTAGCATCTCCGACAGTCTAGTACAAGTGAGTCAGATTGTAGCAAGTTACATGTAAGTGTAAAGGGAATTTTATTTTTTATTATAACAGTAAGTTTTAAAAATCATCTTTGAAATAAGTTATTTTCCACTGCCTTCACGTATTGGCAGTGCTCCAGCGGCTAGGCTCGCGTCAACCATTCGCCAAATCGCTATAGGCGAAAAGAAACCCGAACTGGCGAATGAAAATCTTTAGAAATACATAAGAAATGCGCCAGACTTCGGCGGTCTGGCGAATCGAAATTTCCGACCGATTTTGTTTAAAAAATCCCGAATTATAATAAAGACGTCTTTGAGAGTTTACAAGCCAATATCCCGCTTGGTGTTGTTCGATAATTAGCGACAATCAATTTGGACCGATAAATAATTATCGCAGTGTTTATCGTGTTTATTGAAAACCGCTGTTAGACGCCGCCCACTGTTCCGCCTATCGCTGTCAATCAACTAGTTTGTGTCCCCGCACTCAATATTATCCATATATTTAATTGCGTTAGTGAGCCGGGTAAAATATCAAATAATGTGGCGCCCTCTTACGGCCATAATAGCTGATCAAAACGGCAAGTGCATGAAGTGTGACTCTGTTTGTTTAAAGCATACACTTTTAACTTACTTGTTGATGTGTACTCAAACGCGAGATTTTAGTGTTTTCAATTAAAGTTACAAAATATCTCGGCAAAAGTCTGGCTAAAGACATTTTTATCTGGCTAAAGAAATTTTTAGGGCTAAAGGGTTTAAAATCCTAGCGCTAGCCTAGTCCAAATAAGACGCGTATCTGCGTAATTACGCATATTTTTTCATCAAAAACTTTCTTATGGATGGCGGGAGGTTCATAGTGCTGGTTCTACTCAAAAAAAGTGGGTGGTCTGCCTTCACCACAAAAAAATCAACTGTCATATAACCTTACATGTGTTGAAAATGACGTAACACATCATACAAACGAACAAATCATCAAAAAGTTCTAGTGATGGGCAATCGGTTGAAATTTACAATCGATCATCGGTTGCAATTGGTTGGATGTAACCGATCAATCGTTGGTTATAATCGGCTAGTCAGCATAAAGTATAACGCGTAAGTCAATCTGTATTTCAGGCCTTGAACTTAAAATAAGTTTTTGAATATATTCATTCCTGTCTAGTTTCTAATACCATTGTAATTTTATTTTAATCAGTAAAGTAATTCTATTTCAAATATAAATGTGTTTATCTGTGTACATGCTCATTTTAACAAGTTTATTTCCCAACTGTTGTTTCCTGCATAGGTTTATTTCAATTTTTAAAATTAATCAAAGTGAAATTTTACATTTAGCCGTTGGTCGTTTGTATACTTTCATAATCGATCATCATAATGAAATGCCTAAGTAACTGATGATCGGTAATCGGTACATCACTATCAAAAACATTAAAAATAAAATAAATGAGTACAAAAACGCATTAAAACATCGTCGTTAAATATCAAGAACCAAATACCTGCATACACACTTGACACTTCAGTAGAAAAGTCGAATGCACCCAATCAAACTCGATACTTACTGATGTTTGAGGTATTGAATGACAGTCAAGTACCTCCAGGAATTGCTAGTCGATGCTTGCAAGGAAAAAAAGAAGTCGGCTGTTTGACACAAATTAATACCATTTAAAAAAGACGGACAGCTTTAATGAATATATATATAAGCAGAAGAGGAAATATGTTCTTTTTTTTGTTAACAACTAAGAGTAAACATTTTGCATTAATGTTTTTTTACGCATAGGTAAATGTAAATTCGCAATACAGTGTTTGCATGCGTGATGAAAGCTTATCTGGAGCATTGCAGTATTGTTACAATACGGTCGTTTCAACTTAGTTCAAATGATGTCATTAATTTGTAGCTCCAGTTTAAAGTAGCTATCCCGCCAACATCAGCCAAATATATACGCCGTTTCTAAAGCTACTGACGGCGATTTATATAATATATATATATATATATATATATATATATATACAGTTGACTAGGTGGCAGAGTACGGTAAGGATTACGATAAGGAATACCGACTAAAACAGAGGGGTTTTCTCAACAGACAATACGTCTTCAATGCTCGACCAAGCGTTTGCGTATCACTATATACAGACCAATGAAATTTATTATTGACACTACATGAACTTGTAGGGAAAAGTGGGTGGTCTGCAACTTCTACAAAAAATCGACCGTCATATATAGCCTGAAAATAAAGTACACCACAATTCAACCAAACAACGAACCACCATTATTTTAGAATTTATTAAACTATTTGGCATACATGATATGATGAGATGGTTTGCAATTAATATATCATTTTTACAAACGACCAATTATTCGCCATGCTTCCTTTTCTAAGCCTCACCTAATAAAGTTGATATTCGCTTCATACCATCTTTACAAACTGGTTTAATTAACGTAATATTTGTTTGCATTTTCTTGATAGAAACTGACAGTAGTGATTTCTCTTTTCCTTTTTGTTATCATTAGAATTGTTGCTGATACTATTATAGCGACGGGAAAATAATGTAAATACAACAATTAATTCGCTTTTTTTTTCGCTGTTTATTCGGTTCTGCCGGTATTAAATGGAAAAAATCCACGAAGCGTGTTTTTTCGGCATTATGCGTTTTTCAACGCCGGTAATCAATGGCAAATTAACCATAAAGCACTAACGCTATTCATGGATTACGCCATTTACTACCGACGTTTAAAACCGCATAAAGCCGAAAAAAATGCGAAACAATTCTTTAATAAATGCATACATCAGTAGAAACGCCACGGACCTATAACATATCAGTTCTGTTCGCATTTTAACTCCGCGAACATGGACTATTTCTTTGTATTTTACGGACTATTTTACGAATTTTCAGTTAAAACAGACGCCATTTATTTACACCCGAAATTGGGCGCGCTGCGTCGGCAAGCACTACGGGAACCTATGGAGTCTAACAACACGCGTACAGTGTTTCATACCGTAGATAATGTAAAAACTAATACCTAACCGGACGAAATAACGTCCCATTATGTGTCAACACGTTGCAGTGTTGGTGACTGACAGGTCACCGTGACATAAATTGACACGTGAAATTAACATGTTGGTCAAATTGGATTTGGGATTACTGTCTGCTGCTAGAGGTCCATGATCAAGGTATTTGTTTTGTCATTAAAATATGTTTGTTAATAAACAGTACACACCACTTTTAGATTGTACATATTTAGACATTAGCTAAATATAGTGCCTAAAAAAGTGGCGTATACTGTTTAATAGAAAGTACATATTTTTCGTGTACTCCGATCTTTCCAGTAACTGGATGTACAGTAAACTGTAGAACGTTTTGTGGAATAAAACAATTACTAGTAGAAATGCTATCAATGTCCCTAGTACCCCGCTCCCACCCAAGTACGGTAGATGGGGGTGTGGGGGTAGATGGAACGTGCATACCGAAAACAAGGAGGGGAAAGGAAACTAGAAACCCCCTCCACCCCACCCCTCAGATGCATGAATGTAAATTGTTAGCGTTGTCTCTATGTCGTTATGTTATCCCCATTTTCTCGCACATTCGTGAATACATAACCCGATACAACTACCATTGAAACAATGTAAACTGCCATAGACATTTGACTGAAATCGGTCAGATTCATATTTATGTACAGTAAAGTTTTGAGGCAAGGAAGTGATTTTGAATTGACATTTATTTACATTTACTTCATACTTTCTGTTGCGAAATAAACAACGCAATTTCGAGAAAGTACACTTCACTTAAAAGCCTTTAAGGAGGTGGAGCTACTACGCTTGCCTCCAACGTGTCTCAAAAGAAATGACTATTCCATGGGCTGGAAATATGCTGTGAAAGTGGAACAATGTTTTTAATGGATCTCAAGTTAGGCTACATTATATTTTACATGTATAATGAATGATGAGAGATGTTTTTATTACATTAACGGTGTTATTGAGCACAAGTAGTATCCATGCTTTATTCAGTTTAGTTCTTCTTTTATCTTTTCTTTTTTAAATATGTTACAGTATGTATAACAAAGGATAAACTATGTCTGTTTGATCATTGACATTGGATTGATGTTGTTTTCAGAGAGGCCTCAAATGTGAATCGTGCCCTTGAGCAGCTCTAAGTGAATTGATACTGACGACTTCAGAATGTCAAGCCGTACTAAATGCCATTGGATCATATGGAGGTGAGAGCCTTTTAAAAAATTGTTTGCACTTGTTTAGTTCTTTAAATGGAGCTTGTGTTATGCTTGCACGGTGCTGTTCAAAGTTAGAGTAAAAAATGTTTTCAGTGATAATGCAGCGTGATTGTCATATGAGCTCGTGTAAACTACATGTACTGGATACATGCGAAAACAAGTAGTGTTAAAGGTACACTAGGCAGTCTTTATTTGTTTAAAACCTCTGGAGTTCGGTTAATTTTTCTGCATAGTTTGCATTTGTGCATCATTAATATTATTTATTAGAATAGTTCAGAAGAAATTGTTTTACACATTACTTACTGTTGATAATAGTGCACCTATAATATATTTGATATAATAACGAAGACAAAAATAACTTTTAATGCAAGCAGGTTTAAATTTAAAATGTTACCAGGTTAACAAATGGAGATGCTAATGTTAAAGCTTGATAAATACTTCAAGATTGCCGTGTGTCCCTTTACCATCAACTAATTACAATATGATTATGGTCTATGTGATGGGTCCCCAATTTATTAAAGGGATACAGAGCAAATTTCTAATCTTGTGTCTGTTTTACACATTTTCACATCAGAACAGACCACACATCTACAAAAGTGTCTTCTCAACTGCCCTATTTCTAAAACTAGGGGCATCACCAGGTTTTGAGAGAGAAAATAAATAGTTGTATATTAATGTTTTCTCCCCATGTCATTAAAGTATAATATCCTATGAACAAAACTTGTAAAATTTAACAATATTAGATTTTTGGCAAGACTTGTATTTTATTCCCCTTCTAGTAAAAATGGCTTATAGAGCATTGCACCCTCTGTCAGATTTAACTTTCCTTATAATAGATTCTTGCTGTAATGTTGGGTGAAAAATACATTAAAATTGTTTTATAATCATGTCAGTTCAATCATATACTCGTATGATACACAATATAAAATATGTATTGATCCTTTACTTGATGTGCCATTTACTCAGTTTTGGTCAAGGGACGTTTATAGCATATCGGCTTTGAATCCAGTGAACACGGATTCAATTCTTACTGGCGCCACTGGGTTACTTCGATGTGTCCTGCTAGCCCCGTTCGTCTGATGGGAACGTAAACCGGATGGTCCTGTGTATCGGAGTATGTCCTCCAAGCACGTTAAGGAACCATAGGTATCTAATCGGTAACAAGCGTAGGGCAGGGTTCCTGGATGCCTATGTATATTTCCTCCTCTCTTTGGGGCGGCTCGAAATAACCTAAACAACGTGTTGATGAGGCGTTAAAAATAATTAAATTGTAAACTGCCCCATTCCTCTTAACATGCCCTAGCTCCCCCTCGCAACACCTGCTTCAAATTGAATACTCTGCTCGACTTATATTAACTTTTTATTCTATGTCTTTCTTTTCTTTCAGTCTGCACGTCATGTGGAAGAAGACTCCATGTACACCACTGTCCAGAGTCAATGCTGAAGTTTATGTTCGCTCAATTATTTGCTTAATAAAGTATACATATGAACTAACATATTGTCTTTATAATTATGTCTTCCACCACAAAGTGGTAGGTGAGACAGATTATATTTGGCCTTTCCGTTCGTCCGTCACAAATCTTTTATGCGCTACTTGTTGGATTTTGACGAAACTTTGTACGAAGCATCAGTATGTGCATATCAAATATTGAAGGTGAAGGGATCCGTGACCCAATAATGATTATGAAAAACCTTGTCTGCACTGTCCACTTCCCCAGAAGCAAAATTCATGGTTTGAGTGCATTTGGTGAGAGAATGATGACTTTTGATTTTGAAGTCATTAGGTCAAAGGTCATTGTCACCGTGACATGATAATATAAAATATTGTAAACTTAAGTCCACTTTCCCTAAAGCAAATCTCATGAATGATTTTGAGGTTAATAGGTCAAAGGTCAATATCACCCTGATATATTCAAACGTCATGGGTTGACTGCCTTTGGTAAGAGTATGATCCCTATTAATATTGAGGTCAATAAATCTGAGGTCAACGCCACAGTGACTTGATCATGAAAAATCGTGTCCGCAATCAAACTCTTTATTACTTTCTCTGAAGCTAATTTCATAAAACTTCATACTTTGACTGCCTTTGGTGAAATGATAATCCCTGTTTATTTTGAAGTCAGTAGTTGAAAGGTCCGTTACCATGAACGGAAAATGAAAAGTATTGCCCACACAGTTTTTCCTCTTACCTAAAGCAAATTTCATGAAACTTCATTCGTGGACAGTGGAAAGAGGATGATCGTTTGATTTTTAGGTAAAAGGTCAAGTCCACTATCCAAGGACAAGCATATGTAACAACACACATGTTATAATATTAATGGTATATATATGAATATTTTCAATGTTGAATCCGGTAAAACAAGTGGTTTTGTTCACCGATATTGTCGCCTGTGAACCAAACCACTTCTTTTTAATTTACAGGATTCAACAGTGTGTAAGACATATTCCGATCATCCATTTTTTTTTAAATCATAAATTAAAAAATATATATATTAAAACAAACAAAACATGCTATTTGATGAAAACATACGTATTCAAATTTTCAAATTAGCAATATTCACAGAATATAGTAGATTTCAATTGCTGAAAACAAACATGTATTTTTTTTCAGCAAAAAATAATTCCATGAATATAGTATTTATCATCGTTATATATGTTCAGGGAAATGTTTAATATGTCAGTTTTCAAATACTACAGATCGTAACGCACCGCACATGTATATTCAGTATTTACTTTCAATATAGTAGTGAGTATGACTGCGTTCTGGGACCATATAAATATAAAAGAATAATATATATAAATATATATATATAACTATATATGCCCTATAAATATAAACGACCCGCACTTTTTGGATTCACGCGTACAGTGTTTCACAACACCACACATCTGGCAAGTGCTCCATTGACACAATGTCATGTCCACATGTTTATGTTATGAAATCTTCGAGTCTACACATAATCATGTTTGTTACTGACAGTAGCATGTCTGTTACTCGTCAGTCATTTATTTACTTGGTTTAAGGGACACATGCCAATCTTGCTTTCTTTAAAACTCGAGTCGCCCCCTCAGTTTTAAACGAACAGTTAAAAGAATATAATTCTTTCTGCCTGTTAAACTAATATTATTTTATCGCTTTTTCTGATTTCGAAAATTAACTCTGCAACGTATGTTGCCGCCATCATGATTTCATTTTCCGAAATACAGTTGCAACATTGTTTGTTAAAATACATTGGTCACTCTGACATAAACCCAAAGTATGTATAGATCAAAAATTTAGTGTAAAATACATGGACACATATATTTTAAATATATGTGTTTACATAACGAAATTATTTAATTGTTTTTGTAGTCGGTCGTCTTTCCTTAATGGATATGAATGTTGCCGTCTTTGGATCGGACGGTCCTGTTACTTAATTAGTACTGGTCTCCGTTTATTGAAATTCTACATATATACAGAGTAGAGATGTATCTATATGATTTTGTTTTTATTCTCGCTTCTAAAATGATGAAATAAATCGAATTGGATTACAACTGCGCATTCGCAGCTATATACAACTTAATCAATACGGTATGGAGGGTGGTGGGGGTGGGATGAGGGGCGGGGTTGCAGGGATACTACCGTAATGATGTCCTTGAGAAAAACTGTGAACACTCTACTCTAATAATTTATTAAATACAGAACAATGTTGAAATCAATATATCTCTTAAAAAGGATTTCACAATTTCATGGTTTTATATCCCGCGTGTAAATTAACTTCGAAAGGCGATTGTTCATATTTTAGCGAACACGATGTACTTTGTTAATTTTGGGGGAAAAAAAGTACTTTTTTCTGATTGACTTTAAATTTTGATTTTTAATAGTCGACATGTCAATGAACACTTTCATGAAAAAAAA